>JARJDZ010008073.1:0-22646 GCA_030264555.1 Aleochara sp. GC000083
AAATTGCAAAATTTTCGCTTTTTTTCGCGTCTTTAACTGCATATAACTTTTAAACGGTAGAACCGATTAAACCAAAGTTAGAACCAAATTGTAGGCCTTGATGAGCACTTTCCAAAAAGCTATGGGTTCATGCCCTTTTGGTCATTAGGAGAGCAGAAATCGCATTCAAAGAAAGAAAATGAAAAAAAAGTTTGTAGCGAAAAAAACGATACGAATTTCTCGCTCGAGTTTTCAAAAATTTTCATATCTCCGGAACTAATGGACCGATTTGGATGATTCAAAGGGCATTTACCATATTTTGGCGAAAAAATAACCTTGATCATTGTCCCGAATCACTCCAGGATTCAAGAATATCCAATCCTGCAAAATAATATGCCCAAACTGCTAAATTTTGATTTTCGCTCCTTTGACTGCGTATTATTTATTTCTACAGAGCGGCTAAGAATGTTTTCTTTTCAAAAATATATTGAATTAATCTAAGTTCAAAGTGCAAATTGCTTCTTTGTTGTTATCTGTAACATTTACAAAAACTAGGAATAATTTGCTTCCAAATGTGTTTGGTGTAACAAACCGGTTACAAATGGAATGTTTTGATGATTATCACTTTTTATGAACTTAACAACACAGTTTACTACTGTCCAAACAATTCGTTTAGTCGAGAACAGTTCGTCTCAGAAGCGACCTTGCTAATTTGAAAATCAAACATAATATTATTCGCTAATTGCGAAATTCCAACATTGAAAAGTGACCGATTTCATTGAATGCGCTGCGATGGAAAGTTAAAAATGGACCTACCTACCATTTGATGGCATTCCTCTCTGGATATCCGACAAAGTTGAGGGTTTTTCATAGTCCCACGTCAAAGGCCGCGTCCATTGAATGTCGTTTTAGTCTCAGGACAGCGCGACGCGTCCGTCGATGCGACCATAAATCCAATTTACTCGCTGGAAGAAGTTCACCCTTCAGTTGGTTTTTGTGCAGGGGGTGGAATATAAACCGCGCCCCGGGTCTTTGAAATGCACCGGGCACTCTTAAATGTCAAGAACTTAACAACAACGAAGCGGTTTCACTTGGCGTTTAACTTGCCTTAAGCGCATTATTTCAGAATCACGGTTTTCAACTCGTTCCAACTTCCGCTAGATGAGAAAAGCAATAATCTCAAGCCCACTCGTCCACCTACACACCCTCTGCGAACTTGTTCAAAGTCTTAAATTAAAAACCGCAGCTCATACTGTATTTTTACATCCCGAATAGTTCAAATAGCGACTGTGTCGAAATAGTTTGGAATCGGATTCAGACTGCAGTGCGCTCTTGCAGAATGCGCACTGGAAAGTGATGGACCCGGAGCGGATTGTCGGCGACGACTGTGAAACAGGGCAGAAATTTGTCGAACACATGACTCGTTAAAGGCCATTGATATGCTCGTCTGGAGCATGTGTAGATGTTTTGGATGGACAGCATACGAACGCGGATGGCGAGGTGTGTATCATGACCGCACCGAAACAGTTGACCCCTTGCTGCGCGACCTCGTCTCTGTTATCACTGCTACTCGAATTTTTGCGCCAGCCATTTCGCTGTTATCATTCCAAGCCAAGTAGCTCTTCTCGGGCGTCCAAAACATGGTCCGAATTGTACGAAGCATACCCAGAAAGTTCCCGCAACTGATTTCTACTAATCTCCAAGTTGTCCAGTTGTCCCGTAATTGAACCTTTGCAGGAAACAACTCAAGCAATTTGGCCCAGTTCTCCAAAGTAAATTTGGAACTCTTAATAAGTAAATAAATTGTTCAGAAACTTTTAGAACCATGCTTGTACATGATGACTGAATTTTAATCAAATGTGTTCATTATGATGTGCATTATTCCAGCGCTTTGTGCGCACCCCTCGCATAATTTAATCAGTTCAGCTATTTCAATGAGATTTTCACATATTTGCATGCTGATTAAACTTTTGTTGGCGCTCCCCTAATATAAATATCGAACATACAAATTGCTGAAAAACATCGGCCAAAAACCTCAACAATTTCAATATGTACGAAATTATTCGCACTTTCGGCGATAAAATATGATTGAATTCAGATTAATCTATAATTAACTCATTGGTTACTGCCAATTTGCAAATCAACACTATTTTCAGAGTAAACATTCTGCGGAAAAGCGAACTCATGTACAATTCGAAGCAACCCAAAGACGATCCGTAATCACATCAGCCATAAATGATCGCACTTGTTTACATCAATGTTCAACGCAATTATTTATCCAATGAGCGCATAGAGCAACCAATAAATTTGTCAATCAAGCGGGCAATTATTCATGGCCGCCTCATGGCAAAGCTATAAATCTTATTGGTTGCTTCAAAGTTTTTCCGAGTCTAGTATAGCGCACTTTTATGTGAAATCCGTCTGTTAAGAATGTGCTATCGATTTTTGTTGATTGGAAATTTAAACATATTATATTTGACTATTTGCATTTGCATTATATGGATGACATCGACGCCACCCACGCGTTGCTTTGTTACCCTAATGGAGCAATTCGATCTCATTTCCTTTCAATTCAATGCTCGTAATGCGTTTAATGTCCAATAGCGTTGGCGAATTTTTTAACTTTCTTTCTTTTCGTATTTTTTTGGCTTTTAACTCGCCAGATTCGCTTAGAGATTGAGGAGCATGACTCGAAGGAAAGCGATACGCATTGTCGAATGCGGGGGGCGGGGGCAATATAAAGCACATAGTGCATTTTAGAGATTCACATCCTGCAGTAGCTGAAATCAGTTTCAATACTTTTTCAATCGGTCGACGTCGAAATCGACGCAATTGCATACGGTTGCTGTGGGTTTGCTGGATTTGATGCTTCAATCCTGTGCAGCACGTCCAGCCAACTTGGCTGAGAAACTTCTGTTCAGTGAACGTCTGCTGAATACTCGATGCCTTAGTTTTATTGAATTTTTTGCACTGCATTCCAGCATGAAAGCGATGCAATATCCGAAAGAGCATGAATGCAACAGTTTACAAGTAGAGCGATTTGCATTTTTCTGTGAAATTCTATTTCAATTGGATATATACTTACTTTTGTTTTTTTTTTCTGGAATTTTTACGTATTATTTCCGACGCTGGATCAACAAAGATTTGTTGTATGAATTTCCTGCAATGATGAAATGGAAAACGTGCAAGAGAAGGTACTAGAAAAATAAATATTGTAAACATTTCTTTTTATCTCACAAGGAAAGTAGTCTGAATAAGTTATTAGCTTTGTTATGAACTAAATTTAAAATTTGCGAGGTGAAGTAAAATGAACGAAAAAATAATGTTTATTCGAACATAAGCTGCTGTGACATTGGATAATAAATTGAAACATCCTTGCGGTATAATTAATCAAATAATTATTGAACACCTGCTGTGCTCGTTATTGGGTGCTTCAACATACTTATTATGACAATTCGTTAATAAATTTTATTAAAAATATCATAGAGATACAACATATAACATAAAGTTAATTATATTTTGTTTTTCGTAATATTCATATATAACAATCATGAATTCCCTTGTTAAACATTCAATTCAATAGTCTTGCAATGCATAAAAATCGAATGAACTGAATAAGTAGCAAATGACGACATCTTCGAAGGAGTTTTTGGCACTGAACTTCGAAAATCATGACTACAAAAATACGTGTGTGGCTTAATTCCTTCTTAATCTCCGTTACCGGTACTAGATCAACTAATCTGATTCTAGATTATCATATAATAATAATTGGAAAGCAGCAATCATTATCCGGGTGGTTATCTTCCATAATAGCTGCCTACTAATATAGTTCTAATGTAGTTGGAACTTCATAATTCGCCTACATTATAGCGTACATTTCACAAAAACAAATTCACAATAAATGCAGAGAAACGTATGAATAATTCAACGAATATTATGATTTACACGTAATTATAACAATGATCATGCATGCAGGTGAGGGACGGGCTGTCTTAAAGCGCCACAATCCGTTAGTCGACAGGCTCGGAGTTTCATTATTTTGTCATCATCTTAATATATCTTATACATGTACTTAATTAGCTTAGATCATTTTGGCATAACTCTCATCATAGAAAAGAAGCATTCGTCAAAAACGCGCATATGTTTTTGCATTGTTTTGGACATTCAACTAACGGACTGCGTACGTTGTTACGAATTTTTCACATTTTAAAAATTGAATTTAAAAAATCTCGGAAGGGACGAATCAAATGGGCGACCATTCAAAAGAATCGCCGAATCTTTCTTAAATGTTACACAACTTCAGTTGACGAGAATCATTATCAGCTCGACTCATTCATTTCTACAGTATTCACGTACGATACATACAATGTTCGCAAATATTTTCTATTATCTGTTTGAAATTCGGAAAGGGCGGATATGATATTTCATTTCATTATTTGGGTGCCTATCCTTACTCAGATTAAATACTACTCATAAGTACCATAATAGTCTACAATCGTAATAAATAGATAAATTGCCCTAATTTACTAAATAACACTAACTTTTTTATAGGTATGCAAACGTGTATGATAGGTTTCCTCATTTCTTTGTTGTCCTCGTTACCAAGTAATGCTATGCGTACGTGCGTTTTTAGTTATGTAGTAGACTTACTGCAAACAGTACAAATCGTAACAAAATATCCTTCATGCTCTTCAAGCGCGTTAACATTTACCAATTGCTCCATTCACCAGTAGGTGATTTCTAATTCATTCTTCATTGTTCCAATTGCATTAATTGAACGCCTTTCAATTTTTAATCGATGCTAAATTGTGTTTTGGGTAATTTTCGGTAGTTTACGTAAATTATTCAAATAAAACGTCTAAGAAACATAAATAAAATAATATAAAGTCGATAATAAAATGAATAACGCGTTTAAATCTTAAATTCTTAAACGTTTACGGTTTCTTCTTCTGCGACGAAGAAGACAAAGAAACGTATGCAAATCTCAAGTAAATTTTAACAATATATAAAAGTTTTCAAAATTGCGCTAATCCCGAAACACCGTAATAAAAATAATAATCACTACTTAGCATATAGAAATAGCATATATAAGTATTAAAAATAAAATCTCCTTCATATCATGCGAAAGAGATGATCATCTGATGGATGCTTTCCATCCGAGTTGTTTTACGCATTATGAAATGGCACCATTCTAAATCGATGGTACATTTCATGGCTCCTACTCATCCTCATAGTCTAAACAGCGCCGTTATTATAGCCATGGCCACGATAGCCGGCCGCCTTCGAGGCTAGAACATGTCCCGATTGCTTCGTCCAGCTCGCTGGAAGCCACGCACACCAGGTCGGCGTGCATTGCGAATCTCGCGATCCACTTCCAAATCCTCCAACTTCTGTGTCAAGCTTAGCTTCTGCTGGACTGCCAGCCGCAGCAGTTGATTTAGCGTTTTCTTCTCATCTTCAGCCGCATTCAGCTGCCTTTGCAATTCATCCACCTGTGCCACGTATTCTTCGCAACGGGCAGCGAACATAGCGCGCAAACCTTTCAAGAACAAACAGAAATAATAAAAGGACTGAAAACAAAATATTAAAGTTCTTACTTGAAAACGTTGCTGCGTCTTCCTTGAGCAAACGTAACTCGTTGCGCAGCTTCATCATCGTTTCAGAGACGATTGTCTTCTCGTTTTCGTACTTGCCCTTGAGATTGTTCAGAGCGACCTCGGCAGTGTTCTTATTCGACTTCAAGACTGTACGTAGGGTCGCAATTTGTTCGCGTTTTGTCGACAGCAAGCTCTTGTGGCGTATAATTTGCTCCTGGAGTTCAGCAATTTCGGCTTCCACATCACGATCTTTACTGTATCCTGCAGAAATTCAGATTTAAATTAAAATTCGCACAGTTCTAATTTGAAAATGCAAACCTTCATAAGAAGCATCCATCTTATGACCCTTGACCTTCATCTCAATCGTGTTCTCAATCGCTGTACGCAGATGTTTGATCTGATCAACAATCGTGAGGACGTTCTTAGCTATTACAATGCTATCGTTGAGCGATTCCAAATCGTTCAATGTGATATCAGACTTTAATTGCTGTCGTAGAACTTCCAATTTGGACATTTCACCTACTGGAGGTGCTATTTCCGTCACTAAAATCAGTCATTTTAGAAACACAAACGAAACTAATTGCAATGACATACTTGGAGTTAACAATTTCTCGTGTTCCAAAACAACGCGACTAGGCGTCTCTCCATTCACAGTGCAGACGTGATGATACAGCTGAGCAAGCTCCTCAGTAACAGTTTGCAAATGATTCTGGGTGCCATCAATTGCCGAGCCAGCTTCACTAGCGAATTCCTTCAATAGACGCAAATCATTCTCCAAATGCATTGAGTGACTCTCAATGCCCAGCAGTTTGTGCTTCAGATTGGTGACTTCGTTGCGGAGTTGAATTGTTGCGTCCGAAGTACTCGACACCTTTTCGAACTCTTTAAGGTCCTGCTTCAGTTGGTCCACTTCCTTAACGCACAGCTTGAAATACTGGCTATATTCTGAGGCTAGCAAACTCGGATTGGTTTCTGACGTTGATACGCCTGCTTCGACTTTTTGCGTATGCTGACGTAGGGCATCAACATGTGCAGTTAGCAGGGCAAGACGAGACAGGAACATTTGCAATTCGTTGTGGGATTTGTCCACAACCGCCTGATTATCTCGGAGGTTTTGCGTGAGCGATGCTTTCTCCTTTTCAACTTGTTCCAACTGCAATTCCAGCTTTTTCAGTTCATTTAAGTGCACTTCTGAGAACAAATCCACTGAAGTACCTGCAAATTTAAAATGTTACTCAAAACATATGATATAAATGGAAATTATTACCATCTGGTGATGTTAAGTCATTTCCGGAATCATCCGCACTCATGCTGGCCTCAAATCGCTTCAAGCCAGGAATATCCTCATCCTCTGATCCTAGACCTTGATCATCAGCCATGCCACGAATACTGTACGCCAAATTACTGATTTTATATAATGATTGCCGGTTAATATGCTGATCCAATTCTTTTTTCAGCGCATAGCGGGCCTCTCGTTCTGATTGCAGATTCTCCAGTGCCTCCTCCATATGTTTCTCAGCAATTTTCTTCAAGTTTGTAAGCCCTTCCACTTCTGAATTTAAAATATACATTTCCTCCATGAGGCGACGATTTTCGTGCTTGAATGCCTCAAACTCCACTTGTGCAGATCTCAGAGCAGAGACCTGTTTCTGCAAGGCAATGTTCTCCTCCTCCAGCTCAGAGTAATCAGTTATTAACCTGGTCTCCCTGAACTTGATCTCTCGCAGTTCTGCCCTTAACTTTTTGCATTCCATACTCTTATCCTCCTTGTCCTTGCCCATATCATTATTCTCCTGGAGCATCCTATCCCTCTCTTCAGTAACTCTCTCAAGCTCATGCCTAGCTTGCTTCAGCTCACTCTCCAATTCAAAAATTTGCATATTAAGTGATGTCTCTCTTTCTGCTGACTCATTGAGCAAGGACTCTTCTGTTTCAATTCCTGTTTTAGTGGTGACCCTATGACTAGATTGAAATTTGGCCAAAGCCTAAAAGAAAATAAGATTCATTAGAATTTAAAAATATCCTCTTAGCATGAATGTATGTACCTCTTGAGTTATATTTAATTCATGCTTGGTGTTCTCATATAGCCCTTCCAATTCTGCACATCTCTGATGCAATGTTTCTTTCTCTTCCAGCAATCCCAGGCCATATTTGGCCGATTGGACTTTCTCGCTACATGCCTGATCCAACTCCCTCGTCAGTCGCTCGATTTCGGTCTTCAAGGCATTGGCGTCGACTGCAAGTTCTTCACCCATCTTCACTGCCACCGTTTTTAGCCGCACTCGCACAAAAACACAACGTTTTACTTAGATGCCATACATTTATTGGGACTATTCCAATATCATGTGTTGTATTTTAACATTTCTTCGTGCAGTGTTGGAGATCTTATACAGCCGTAACGAACCTCAACTATAACGGGGCCATATCCATGCAAGAAGGCTTTCCAGATTTGTGATCCACTTGGAAGCACTGTGAACTGACGTCGTTTCGGCAAATGCATTAAATAACAATTGGCATGTACGAAAAATATTGCATGTGGCGCCCCCTCTGCCTTGTGATCTTTGTATGTCACTCGATGTAATTTAGTACAACTAGCGCCACCCATATCAGGTTTACGAGACTTAGTTAAATATTGTTGTACTTCACATCCTTGTTGACATGTTGGCAATTGGGTTAAGTAGGAGTTTTTGTTTTTACTATTTAAATCATTAAAATATGCCTTTAATTAAATCATATTAACCATTGGAGACCTTCGTGGGCTTTGTTAAATATAGAATATTTAATCAATTGGCTCAATAGGAATCGTTAAAGTTCGTGACTAGTGATTGCAGTTCGTAATGAATGTCCGAAGGCCCCCATTCGAAGGTTCATCACATGGATCCAAATGTGATGTACTCAAGGGAAAAGGAAGGGGGCTTAGACAATAATAAGCAACGCACAGCGATTCAAGAGAAGACTTCCCTCCCAAAAAATTCCATGCGTTGCAATAGTTGCATTGGTGGCACGAAATTCTAAGCGGACCGTGCTCTTGGATGTATATTTATTTCGCGCAGCAATTTGATGAATGAGAGGTAATTTGCATTAATATTTCGTATTAATTGGCATGTAAATGAGTGCTTGCAGCAGTGCGTAACTGTTTGGATGATTTTCGTATTGGAGCAGTATTATGTCATGTATTTGCATGCTATTTTTAGCGTTGTGTGCATGCGCATTTCCATCAGTGTTGCGCCATTTTTAGGATTTTGTTGACTTGTTTATATATATTCGAGCGCAGTGAACGTGAGGACGGTGCGAATTGTTTCACAAACTCGCTGCAATAGTCGGTATGAAATGAACCTGATTGTTATGTGAGCGCACACCGCATAACGTGAGCGTTTAATTACGAGTGACTTGCATGTAAGTGGCAGCCTTCGAAAAGGTTTCTGCATAGGTCGCACGCGTTTAACCTAATTTCATTGGAGAGACCCTTTCATAGAGACACTCGCAAATACCAGTGGCATCGCTAGGGCTGCACTAATTTGTGCTAGCGATAGTTGAACTTCTAATTGCGTACTTCGAATGCGCGGCCGCATGAATATAACTTGAGATCAGTGTGCTGTGAGCTTCACAATTGTTTGTTGTACTTGTCAGTACTGGCTACTTGTTTGTCAAAATTTTCGTTCAATATTTGTAGTTATTGATGTTATTTTGTGTGCTTCATATCATTTAACATTTCAGATACGCCATAGACTGCAAAATATGAAGAAAGCGCGATAATAGTGTAAAAAGAATCGCAACTATGGGTGCATTTTTAGACAAGCCAAAGACAGAGAAAATTTTAGAGCATGGTCAGGGTATGTACACTGTTCATTATGTAAACATCCAACAATATGTTTAATATGTTTAATATTTGATGCACAGGCAATGGATTGTGTTATGGTGTGGCCAGTATGCAGGGATGGCGAGTGGAGATGGAAGATGCACACATGGTGCAGACCGATCTTGGTGGAGCTCTAGCTGATTGGTCCTATTTTGCCGTTTTTGATGGCCATGCTGGTGCTAAGGTGTCAGCACACTGTGCTGACCACCTACTTGATGCAATTATGGCTACTGGGGAATTTCATGAAGATGTAACAAAAGGTATTCATAATGGCTTCTTAAAACTGGATGATACAATGAGAGAGCTACCAGAACTGTCATCAGGTGAGCAAATGTCACAGAGAATGTAACCTTTACCCCATTATGTGCTTTCTTGCTTTTATTATGAAATAATTTGTTTTGTGCACTACTTTGCTAGTTTTCGTTGGGGTGGAGGTGAGGCTTGTTTGATTGAAGTTGCCTTAATGTTTTTAGGTGAAGACAAGAGCGGAACGACGGCTGTGTGCGCATTCGTATCGCCCAAGCATATCTACATAGCGAATTGCGGCGATTCGCGGGCAGTTTTATGTCGTGGAGGTAGTCCCGTTTTTACGACACAGGATCATAAACCAAACCTGCCGGCTGAAAGAGAACGTATTGTTAATGCGGGCGGTTCGGTGATGATTCAGCGAGTGAATGGGACACTCGCAGTTAGCAGGTTTGATCTATAAGAATTTTTCAACTTCTATATATTAGTAATTGTGTTTCTTGCAGGGCATTAGGTGATTATGTATATAAGAATGTTAAAGGGCGAGGCCCTTGTGAGCAACTAGTATCGCCTGAACCTGAGATCTTTGTACGTGATCGTGATGACGCCGAAGATCAATTCTTAGTGCTTGCCTGTGACGGAATCTGGGACGTGATGTCCAATAAGGAATTGTGCCAGTACATTCATTCGCGGCTTCTGGTCACGGACAACTTAGAAGAAGTTACCAGTCAAGTGATAGACACATGCCTTTATAAGGTATGTTGATTTGTTTGAGTATTTGTCTGCTATAAATGGTTTATATGCACTTCTTAATTTTTCCTCGATTTATGTATTTTCAGGGCAGTCGCGATAACATGAGCATCATATTAGTCTTATTTCCCGGGGCGCCCAAGCCGACGCAGGAAGCCATTCAAGCCGACAAGGACCTAGAGGCGAACATTCAAACACGGATGAAAGGTTGTTTAAACATTCTATCTTGCAATAACATTCAATCAATGGGATAATTTCCGTTATCTGTCCTGCCCACACGCGCATTGTGCGATGACTTTAGGTTGCACAATTCATTGTCGAACATGATTTGCTCAATCTTACATACACACCGGATATGTTCATTTTTCACATGTTCATTCTCATCCGAATCATGCCGACGCGTTGCGTTCACTTGTATTAAATCAATTAATCGATCAAAGCAAATGAAATCGGTGATAAACAAAGTAATATTGACTTCTGTGGTTCATTGGTGCAGCAGATATGCTAAAAGATGAGTAATTCTAGTCAAAGTTGAAGTTTTGCAGCTGCCCAATAAACATGCCTAAAATTTGGTAGCTTTTTTGCCTACCAAAAATACGTAAACGGGAAGCAATAATAATAAAACCCAATACTAAAATCGATAGTATTAATTTCGGTACTTGAAGTATTGTATAGTATTTGACATCATCGATATGATGAAATTGCGGTATGTTCGAAACAAAAATGTGTTTGTTGCTAAAATGATACCAAAATTCTTCCACCGTGCACTTATGATAAAATAATTAGTAATAATTCATGATTACAGGATTAAATGGGATTTAAATGTGATTAGAGGGCGCGTAATTTAAAATTTATTAAAGACGCGCAGCAAGTACAATCAGCTACGTACAAAGATAAACTTTAGTACAAGCCAAAGAGCCTAATAATAATGAAAGAAGTACAAGTATAAAACTACAATCAAAGATTCTTCATATACTTATATGAAACGTTAATTCTTTTTTAGTATTTAGAGGTTTTCAAGTTGTTTCTCTATGTTGTGAATTTTTAAATCGTGTTTTTGAAATTCGATTGGGCCAAATGATTTGTTGACTACTTTTGGTTTATTACTTAAATCAGTAGAATGTGACAATTATAAATGTTAATTATATGTATGCAATACAGTTTTGTTGAACCATAAATTCAAAATGTATGTGAACACGATTCATTCCCATACGTAACGACATTTTGTGGCGTAGATTTCACTCGCATTTAGCTTAGTTCATGTGTATTTGAGCCCTGTAAGTGGTGCCAGGTTTTTACTGTGTTTGTTTGATAAGTTTGTTTTTGAATTTTTCAATTTTCAATTTCGCCTTTTTGTTTTCTTTTCCAGAAATTATTGAGGAGTATGAGTTTAAGGATAAAATAGAATTCGTACCTGTTTTGTCACAACTACTTAGGACTGAGTTTGAAGGCTTACCACCCGGAGGCGGTCTCGAGTCGAAGTAAGAGTTGCTTTTTAACAATCTTATTACGTTGCTGCCTCCACCAGCATCCGATACTACTGGATGCTGGCGGCACAACGTTTACCGTATAATTTGCTTGCTTTTGTGTTCATTACGTTTGTTCTGTTTTTTAGGAGGTTGTACATTGAGAAAACGTTCAAAGAGCTCTGTCCAGAGCAAGCAGACACTGTAAGTTTAGGTGACAATATTATTAGTGAGACACAGCCAGAACCAGATACATAATTTAGTAATAACAACAACAATTATTCCGCTACCCAACCCACACCGAACTCTATTACTCTATATTATTCCTACATTCAGCATAAAACAAAATAATACATACACTGGTTTCACGTGCAATGGGAGACGGCATAACCAACTCAATATATCAACAAGTAGCGTGTTCTAACAGCTGAAAATAAATGTGCTAATTGCGAACAATGCGAAAACCATCACCCCCTAGTGCGTTGAGCAAAGCCGGAAACTCCCTCGCCTACTACTTCGCATCTCATAAACAAATAATCGTAATAGTCAGCAGAAAAATTACTAAATTGCATCATTGGGAAAAAGGCATTTAATATTAAGAACTAATAATTTGTTAATTCTAGATATTTTTGTAATTACTTGTAAGGAGAGTTTATTATGCAAAGCGCACAGAAAAGTGAATCAGAGACATCAAGCTCATCAAGAAGTCATTTGTCTGATGCCCGGAGAATATGGGATCCAACGCGACGAAAGCATAAAGTACACACACAAGAGATACTCCAGCAATACATGTTACATAACAGCAATGTGTTGCTTGATCTCCCCAGTATTGCTTTGCTTTTTCACATGTCTCTTTGATAGCTACTTTTCTTTTACTTTTTTCTCTCTGATTTGACAAGAAAAATTATTTGTAACGTTCCATTTCTCTTTTGCTCTCAACAGATTCATTTCGTCTTCTGTCAAAATCTATATAACTTTCTCGATAAGTAAACTGAATAAAATTTAAATAAACTTTCCAACTTTATTTTTAATCTAATTACTTTTTGCTATGCTGTTGTGCTCATTTAGTCTGAATTCAAGAAAACCATCTCGTTAACTTTAAGACGAGAATCGATGAATGAAACTTGTGGATTCTGAGTAGAGAATTAACAAAAACAAACCATCTCTCTACCCTACATTAGAAAAAGTATTAATATTAACGTGTATTCAGTTTGTGCGACATCGTTTAACATGACAATTTTGAAGTACAAATCAATCGAAATTATGCATTAGTTAATAAATCAGTGTTATTATTTTGAAATTTGTTAATTAAATTGAAGTTTCATTTTGCTAAGTAATGTAAAACTGCTCTAAAAGTTAAGCAATTTTAATATTAGTAAAATGCCAAAAACTAATTTATTGGCTCATTTATATTCTGTACAATATGTATTTGATGATAAAAATGAATTTCGATAAATTGCATTGTTATGTTAATGCAGCTGTTATAATACTTCATTTCAGGCAATATTTCATATTATAACCCGGATATTTAGATATCGAACAATATCCAATCGATCTTTGAAAGTTTTCAGAATAGACGTCATAAAACCCATTTTCCAGCGGACCGACTTTACTTTGAAATTTATTTCAATATGCGTATTTTGGGTTGCCTATAGGTATGTTTTGAAATACATGTATGGCTCTTACTACTTATAAGTTTGTTCCTTATAGGATAATGCAATAAATCTGTTACGAATAATCTTTTTAATTAAAACGTTTGAAACACGTATTTAAGCTGAACGAAGAAGAGTAAATTACTAACGATGAGAGTTGGTACGCCTGCTTGCGCCAGCTGGTGAACGCAGCCAAATGATGTCAGTTTTGAACGGATTGAAAATCCAATGTAGCCAGCAGCAGCCAGCAAACGCAGTAATCAGGCAACCAGCCAGTAGTACATGTTATGGCGACCAGCAGCTCCGATGAAAGTACAACCACAAAAGAATATCACTTGGCATTGTCTTTGGACAGTGCCAGCCGTCTCAGTCCGGTGCTACAGAAGTGTGCAATGTGCGGAAATCGGAAGAAGGTGTTCTTTTGTCCAGACTGCGTGAATCATCGCCAGTTAACTATACCATTAACAGACAGGTAAGATCTCTTGTTTATTTCGCATGATAAGCCCTGGGCATCATAAAGAATTCGTGCACAAACAAGTGCTTATGTATACGGAAGCTTGAACGCGATGCAAAAACGCAATTGATTTCGTAGAAATCAACACGCTTGGAAGTCATTGTTTGGTTGCGATTCCTTTCCGCGTTCTTAATTTGCTCGGGCCAGTCTCTTCCTTTTTGTTCTCTGGTGGCAGGCTGAGTTATAGCAGGGTAAACAAACTGAGAGTTTTCAACTTCAATTTTGGACGGTGTAAATGTGCTGATTAACTTCGAATCATTGCGTTATGGTAATTGATTATAATCGTGAGTTGACGTGCAAAATTATGTCGCTGGTATTTGTTTACTTAACAACGTATTTTACGGGAGCTATTATGGCCAATGATGCAACCAATCATGATTTGAATCGATTCGAACTGGATATTAAAAGATGTTTCTTTTTCAGTTTTTTCACTTCATTAGAACATTTAGCTGAAAAGAAGAGGCGCACGAAATTATTAGAAGAGGAGTGCGCTCCGATTGTGAGGGAGAAACAAAAGGCTGATCAATTGGTAGGTTGCATCCACATTATATTGAATTTAGAGTTAATGTGTTGTTGGCTTGCTGCAGAAATTTCAAATACGTGTACAAAAAGAACGCGTGAACAATGCGAAGCTGGCGCTGGAGGCGAAGACGAGGGAGCAGATCACAAACAAACTGCGGCTGGATACTGTAAAGGAGAAGAATACTCAGCTGAGCAAGTGCCTGCCCGAGTACCAACGGAAAATCGAGCAGGTAGAAAACTACAATAACAAGCGGCGTGACGATATCCTCCAAAAGCATGCTGTGCTGCAAGAGAAATTCGACGCGTTGAAAAGACTGGTAAAATTAAGAATACAGCAGCTGCTCGACTTCATCTTCCCGATCGAACGCATCCAGCCGAGGGCGTAAGTACACAGCTATGTCTTTGCATTGTGCAGCATGTCTTTTTCGTTTCGAGTGGTGTTTATTAATGGCGGATCGATGCATCAGTAGCATTTTTGTGTCTCCCCCCAGTGCCAATGCCAGTCTGGATTCTGAATGGGGCTCCGACATGGTTCTACAGCTCGCCGAAGCATCGCAGACGACTTACATCAGCGACCGCTGGGTGTACACGGATGCCGCCAACGAATTGCAATACTCCATTGTCGCGCCGACACTGCCGGGCTCTGGCGACTACTCACAGTACAATCTTTGGGGTAGGTTGCAAGGCCCACAACCACATGTAATGCAGTTCTCATTGTCTGTGATCATATTTCAGCTGCACAGAACCGAGATAGCGTTCCTGCAAGCGGCACGAGCTCTTTGGCTGTGGAACAGAATCGTGCGTACAGCATTAGTGCGGCTCTTACTTACACTGCCCAATTGGTCAACGTCATCGCATACTATTTGGACATTCGATTGCCGTATAAAATGGTTTACAAGGATTTCTGCACGGATGATATGAACGAGCAGCAACTGGCTCGACGTGTGGCTCGCTTAAACGCCAACGTGTTGCACTTGTGCTTTTCGCAGAATGTTGACCTGAACGTTCTGCATCCGACTCAAACCTTATATAATATTTTACAAATGGTTGAGTCGAGCTCATGCGATTTAGGAAGGTATGTTTTCGAAAAATATTGCAAATTTTACTTTGTGATGACCTCTAGGAACCTCTCAATGACAAAGTCATTAGTGCCAACTTAAAAACAACCCTAAATAAATTCCCCCAAAAGTCACTAAATACAACAAAGTGCAAAAAATGCAAAATGCAATTTATGTGTGCGGTGTTTTAGGTACGGTCCAATGGAAGTGGATGCCCAAATAGCTGCTGACTTGGAAAAACAATTGGGACAAGATCTTCAGACGGGAAAAGATTCCGACTCTGAAGATGGCGATGTTTTCCCGAACGAGTGGGAAGCAGTAAGTACTTTATGTTTCATCCTTAATTATAAAGAGAATCTTAACCTTCACATAATTTCAGGTGCCACATGTTCCACATGTACCGGAGGTGCAAGCCGGTCCAATAAATCAACAATCAACGCAGACTATACCACCGGCACAAGCTAGTAGTATGACAGTGACCAATCTGTACAATAGTGCTGCAAATATACTTTCGTTGTGGCGTGGTTTTGGCGGTGGCAGATAGTCCAGATCAGTAAGCAAATATTTCATTATTGACTACCCCCTTTTTATATGAATCATACCAGAATACATAAATTACGAGAAAATCGCAAACAAATGCACAAAATCATATTTGGGAACGCTTTGTGTAGAGAATATGAATTCTAATCGTTTTGCGGCGCGTTCTAATATTTATTTGAAATTTATTCAACGTTCTCTTTCTAAGATTCTTATACTATACGAATTATGTGTAAGGTAACAAAGATGCGAGGAGACATTGGTCGTGACGTATTTACTATATATACGAAAAATACGTCTTAAGTCAAACTATAAAGGAGAAAAAGACCGACCGTGATATTTACATAGCTAAATATTTATGACAAACTTGTTAGGTTGCATTAATTTTCTAGCCGCATGAGATGTTCTTCTGTTGGCTGCTTAGGAATCATATTTTCATTGTGATATATTGAATTATCCATTAAGGAAGTTAAGAAATGATACTTGAACTTGTAATATTGCAAGATATATTTTAAATAAATTCACAAATTAACAATCAACGATTATAAAGAGGCGGAGAATCTAACCGCTGTTCGATGATCCGAAAAGGACCTCGTTGATGGTGGAGAGAATTGGATACTTCCTACCGCACAAACCGCGGAAGTCGTCAGTCTCAATAGACCAAATCATGGCGCCACCAAGATTCTTCTCAACAGCATACTGGGCCTTCAACTTGATGGAACGCTCATTGTCATAGCCGACCCATTGATTGCCCTTGTACATGAATGGTACTTGCTGCTCCTCATCCCAGTTATCGGACCATCCACCTTCCTTCAACTTGAGGCAGATCTGAAATTACAATGAAATTAATATGTGATTTTTCAGAAGGAAGAAGTACTTTACCTCGTGGTATCCCAAGTAACCGGCTTCAGCAGTCCAAGGTCCTTGTGCACCAGGGGAAGCTGGATTATTGATGCCGTGGTTGTTTGTATCCTGCACAGTGAACGTACGTCCATAGACTGGCATACCTAAAACGAGTTTGTGGGCAGGAGCACCCCTAGAAATCCATCCCTGGATAGCAGCGTTCTACGCAAAAGGTATATCACATTTTAAATAATTTACGTTGAAATTTTGTTGTAATTCTACTTACCACATTTAGTTCTTTGTTGGCGGAAGCGGAAGCAGCATAGAGGGGTGCATTTTGGCCAGTCTTGCCATCGTAGGCGCCGTGGAAATCGTAGGCCATGATGTTGATCCAGTCTAAGTGCTGGCTCAAGTTTGGAATATCGTAAGAGATGTCTGCGGATGGCATAGCAGCAGCGACAGCGGCAGTAAGCAAGTATTCGTTGCCGAATTTCTGCCTCAATGCCTGGGCCATGAGGACGAAGTTTTGCTATTGGAAGAACGAGAATGATAGAAAAACAGTCAGCAAGAGAAAAAGGAGCACAGAGGTACGAAATTTAATTTATTTACTTTGTCTGCTGGGCTACCACCACGTTGTGCTGGATATTCCCAATCCAAGTCGAAGCCATCAAAGCCGTGTGTTTTGATGAAATTCAAAGCGTTGGTGGCAAACTGTTCACGCAAAGCTGCGTTGGCAGCAACAGCACTGAATGTGGTTGAACCCTCGCTCCATCCACCGATGGCCATCAACGTCTTCAACTTGTTATTCTTTTTCTTCAAGTCATTGAAGCGTTGGATGGCCTTCAAGTCGATCTCGTTCCATTGATCCAAAATACGAATCGATCCATCAGCATTGATTCCCGTGAAAGCGTAGATAGCGTGGGTGCATTTAAATGGATCGATGTCTTCGACTGCGAATTTGCCCTGGTCTGGGCGGTATACGGCCCAGCTTCCAAGATAACACACTACCTTGTCTATTCAATGTAACAGAAAGATCGTATTCAGTTAACATTTTGCAAACTTATTTATTTTGGTGTTTCTTACCAGGCTTTGCGCTTGCCATGGCTGCCAAAGCCACACAGGCAATAAACAAAGTGAGAAGCGAATTCATATTTACTGCGGAAACAGTACTGAGACATGATAATAATTCCCGGTATTTATACGCATCACGCTTCACGTTATCGCATTTATCGTGACTAATCTGCATATTGTACAATCCAAATTCAATTGTAATAAGTGTTATTGAACATATTTATCTGAAGTATTTTTCAGCAATCAATCATAAGAATTCCAGTTTTTAAAGTAGCACTTAAAGGGATTTCATGTGATAAGGTTGAGTGTTAGCATTTGGAGAAAGTGCGTTAAATGAAATAATCCGAGTTGAATTCATTTTTTTAATGCTCAGATAAAATAATTCTTCAAGTAGAAACAAAACAATTTAGGAACATTCGGGTACGTTCCGTGGAAAGTCACAAGCGGTTAATCGTGTGTTGAAATACAAGCCTATAGGGCATTTAAATTGACTTTTGATCTCTCCAAATTCACAATAGTAGAAAGTCCCACAATTTGAAGTATCCGCAACATATCCATCAACTGAACAAATTTCATTATCGTTTGGGTTGTTACTTACAGGGGTTGTTACGTTTGGACTAGGTTTCAAAGATGTAGGATTTGAATCGTTAGATCCTCCGTTTGACGATCCAAAAAGGACTTCATTAATAGTTGATAATATCGGATAAGGACGACCACAGCGACCTAAGAAATCATCTGTTTCAATGGACCAAATCATTGCGCCGCCAAGATTCATTGCAATTGCATATTCCGCTTTAATTCTAATTGACTGTTCGTTGTCAAAACCAACCCATTGGTTGCCACTGTACATGAAAGGTACTTTTTGCTCTTCGTCCCATTTCTCAGTCCAACCACCTTGTTTTTTTAGAAGGCAAATCTAAATATAGAAATAATCATTTACGAGATTTATCATTCGAATTAGGATTTACCTCATTATAGCCCAGCATACCAGGTTCTCCTGTGAATGGACCTACATTTCCTGCATTTGCAGGATTATTTAAGCCATGATTACTCGGATTGAACACTGTGAAACTTCTACCATAAACTCCCATTCCCAAAATTAGTTTTTCTGGCGGCGCACCTCGCGCAAGCCAAGTTTTTACTGCGGCATCCTGAAAGTTGCATTTGTTCTTGTTCAAATGAGAATTAAGTAATTAAATTGATTTACATACCACATTTAACTCGCGATTAGCATCGCCTGAAGAAGCATACAGTGGAGCATTTTGTCCAGTACGACCATCAAAAGCACCATGGAAATCATACGCCATCAAATTAATGAAATCCAAATATTTAGAAAAGTTTGGGATGTCATAAGAAATATCAGCCGAATTTGCTGCAGCAGCTACTGCCGCACTAAGTAAATATTTCTGCCCGGAAGCATCGAATGTTTTCCGCAGTACTTCAACTAGAAGAACGGCATTTCGCTTTTGGCGCATTTAAAAATTAGTTATCATTCTAAAATTATTCGGTAAAATTACTTTATCTTGAGGTGAGCCATCGCGTTGAGCTGGATACTCCCAATCCAAATCAAATCCATCAAAACCATGCTTCCTGATAAATGCCAGAGCATTTGTCGCAAACTGTTGCCTTAGTGTTGGGTTTCCCGCAACTTGGCTAAATGTTGCAGAACCTTCATTCCAGCCACCTATAGCTATAATTGTTTTTAATTTGGGATTTACTTTCTTCAGCCCATTGAACCGTTGAATCGCTCCCTGGTCAATTTCGTTCCATGGATCCAAGATACGAATCGAACCATCAGGGTTGATTCCGACAAAAGAATATATGGCATGGGTACATTTTGCTGGGTCGATGTTTTCAACGGGAAACCTGCCGTCTCCATTTCGGTAAGTAGCCCAACTCCCATAGTAACATACCACCTTATCTAATAATTTGAAAACTATTACACCTGACTAAATAGTATTAAAAAAACGTTTTATTCTTACTTGGGTGGGCGTTAACAAATGAGAAACAAACCAAAATGAGAAAGAGGACTTGTACTAGAGCATGCATTCTTAAATGTAAGCTATTCTAGTTCACTAATGTATTTATACTTGTGGAGCAAATCGTTTTCACGTATATTCCATTCGGGTATTAAGAAATTTTATAACATCCAATTAAAATTTTGGGGTTTAAGAAGGTAACTTGAGAGATTGTGTTTATGGTTTTTAGAGATTTACGTAACCGTCATATTCATTTGGGGCCATACATATCGTTAATTAAAAGTGCAATTATAGACACTTAAATGGCACAATCAAAATAATTCCTATAATAAAATGTAGATTACTTTTATTAATTTACTTGTGAATTTGGTTTAGACCCAACAAGTCAGGCCAACAAATCAAACAATTGTTTTAAAATCAGTGAAATATTTTATGAAGTAATTCTATATTATCCTTATAAAAGGAATATTGTAGCTAAATTACATGTGTACTTATTTATTCTCTTAGTTCTACAAATAAACACAGATATTTAGCATATACATATATTACCAAAACCTGCCTGTTAAATAGTTGATATATTATTATGATCCTTTCAAGAGATTAATGGCCATTTATTTGATCTCTGACATATATCCTCAAAATAAATTAGTCCAGTTGGGTTCAATTTTGCTGTATTGAGACCCTACTTATTGTTCAGATTTAGCCAATGTACATGTGAATGTAGATAAGACAAGCCTCATTTAATAAGTTACCACATATTATAGTCATCTTCATGATCAAATGTTACAAAAAAACCATATAAAGTTAAGTAAACCACAAAATTTCCAGCTAGAGTGAGATAACAAGCTCCTGGTTTAATAGTTCCTTCTGGTGCTGGTGCACGAGCTAACACAATGGGCAGAGCAAATGAACTTACAACTATACCCATTGTAAGGAATATGCCTGTTTCCAAACAAGCATTACTAGAACCTTGTGATTCATTGTATCTTCTGGCAAGTAATGTAGGTATAGGTGCAAGTAAATAGAATAGTACCACAAAGAATGGCCACCATAATCTGTCAACAATCCGCACAGTTAGCTAGTGACTACTACTATTTTTTTAATAATTACCCATATTCTGGCAAGGCACATGCAAGTATAACAAGAGTCATACCAATCGAACCAAAGAAGGCCAGTAAAACCAAACTGAAACAATTGTAAATATTCACAAGGTGCAATATTGACAAGAATCTAGAAGAAAACTTACGCTGCAGGAGGTAGCAATATCCATTTATAGTTATATGGTACACATAGAAAATGATTAATTTTAAAACATTAGAAATTACAATTTGTATTTATGATTGATGTTCACATTTTACTTACACTTAATTCCAGCCATTGTTGACAAGCCTGTAACCCTGCAATATCTTCAGTAGAGCAGATATGCAATCTTTTGATTTAATCACCAAGTAGCTAACTATTGATTAGGTAGGAAAAATCATTCCGATTTTAACTTCTTGGGTGATTTTTCCAGTGTTTCGGGAAGATGCACAACAAATGACAATTGGACGGTGCTGGTCGGCAAAACTGGTTACGAACTCTTGTATGTATAAACAGTATGTATGATAAACGCAAATGCAAAGTTGAAATGGATATTGACTTATTTTTTTTTGTTATTCTAATCGCAAATTATTAAATAATTGTAATTTTCTTTAAATTTAATTAATTTAAACTATCATGAACTAGTAGCGAGAGGAATAGAATTGCGCTTTACTCCCTCATGTATAGTCGGGTTGCAGGGGCATGGTTTTATGACCACTTAGCCAAGTTTAAAACCGCGGGAGTAACGTACTTCTTTATTCCCTTTGGGGTACGGTCCTGTTTCTGCGTAGCATTGACATGTTTCAGCTTGTAGCTTGTATAAATTCATTAGATGAACAAATATTTCAAATATGCCTTATCATAAAATGTATTGTTGCAGTATTGATGTTTGAGGAACTTAAATTGTATGTGTTCTTGTAGTAATAAGCAAATGATTCTTTTCTATATATGATTTGTGTAATGGCTATTGGTGATGAAGGTATTGTACAAACAATTCATTTCTGGTGGTTTCCATATTTTGTATGTAATAGCTGTGGCTGATTAAGGTATTGTATCAACAATTCATTCATATATTCATATATATATATATATATATTCAATAACTCATTATAGAATCTGCTGGTACAGTTGGAGTCTTCATTGCATGTTAGAGGGACTTCTATCAACCTAGGAATAGGACATTTTGCATTGATTTCCATATGGTGTATATAACGTGTGTGTGGTTAAGGTATTGTATCAACAATTCATTCATATGTATTCAATATGTGAACAGATAACTTATTCTATTTATAATTACAGAATCTGCTGGTACAATTGGAGTCTTCATTGCATGTTAGAGAAACATAGGACATTTTGCATTGGTTTCCATGTAGTGTATGTAATAGCTGTGAATTCATTCATATATATTCAATATGTGAACATATAACTCATTCTATTTATTATTCCAGAATCTGGTAGTACAGTTGGAATCTTCATTGCATGTTAGAGGAACT
>JARJDZ010008075.1:0-30538 GCA_030264555.1 Aleochara sp. GC000083
ATTTTGCATTTTTTGGACCCCATTTTTTGGGTTCGGCTATTTCTGAGTCCCGCACAGATTTGGGACCATGATCAATGTTATTTTTTTGTCAAAATACTATAAATGCCGTTTGAATCATCCAAATCGGTCCAATAGTTCCAGAGATATGAAAAATTTTGAAAACTCGAGTGATTTTAAAAATTTCTTATCGCTTTTATCGCTACAAACTTTTTTTTCCAATTTTTTCTTCGAACGCGATTTCTGCTCACCCCATGACCAAAAGGGCATAAACCCATACATTTTTTGAAACTACTCATCGAGATCTACAATTTGATTCCAATTTTTGTTTATTTGGTCCAATGGCTCAAAAGTTATACGCAGTTAAAGGCGCGAAAAAAAGCGAAAATTTTGCATTTTTAGGACCCCATTTTTTGGGTTCGGGTATTTCTGAGTCCCGTACAGATTTGGGACCATGATCAATGTTATTTTTTTGTCAAAATACTATAAATGCCGTTTGAATCATCCAAATCGGTCCAATAGTTCCAGAGATATGAAAAATTTTGAAAACTCGAGTAATTTTAAGAATTTCCTATCGCTTTTATCGCTACAAACTTTTTTTTCCAATTTTTTCTTCGAATGCGATTTCTGCTCTCCCCATGACCAAAAGGGCATGGACCCATACATTTTTGGAAAGTACTAGTCAAGACCTACAATTTGGTTCCAGCATTAGTTTAAATGGTGCAATCGTTTAAACGTTATACGAAGTTAAAAGAGCGAAAATTATCGAAAATTTTGCATTTATTGGACACCCATTTTCGGCGATTCTTTATACAACAAAAGCACCGCTTCAAATATATATGGATTTAATAATTTTAATAAAAACTGAAATCTACTGCCATTCATGAAAAAATGCTTCAAATATTTTCCATATAAATTAAATCAAGTTTCAATTAAAACCAACGATTCTGTTACATGACCTACTAAATAATCGAATGGTTTATACTGATTTATAAATGAAACTCAATTATTTCCCAACATCCCAAATATAAAAATGTTATTTAAAACTATTTCCGAATTAACATGCATTTTTTTTATTTTACGGCGAAATAAATTTATCCTTTCGCACGTACACATAAACAATTGCGTTGTTTGTTTGTGAAATGAAATTGAATACAGATTTCCACTGTTACACCAATTCCCAACTGATTGGGGAACTTGTATAGGGAAATCGAAAAGGGAGCACGTTTGATTCGGCCAGCGCATGTCGTGTTAATTACAGGTAATTGTTACGTGCGGTGCGCCCGCAAGTTAATTAATCAAATTGACACTTTTAGCCGATTTTTAATGATGGCGCTCTCACGTCAACTAGCGCTCAATGTCGAAGATCAAAGATTGACACGCCCGGCGTTTCCGGATTGAATCCCTGTGAAATATTCCTGTGGATGCAGGATGTGTAGTGAAAAAATATAGGACCGAAAAAATATTGGAAATTCGTGTGTCATTTTAACCCTATGCAGGAAAATTATTGGTGTGGGTTAATGCTACAGGATAAAATCGATGATGGTGTGTCAATCACAAGTCGAATCAATGTTCTAAAAAAACTTTTAATTGATGACATTATTATCATCATTGATATTAGTTAGATTATTAATTTTGGGAAATTTGAAATTTTCTTTTGCTTGGAAAAATAAGGAAATATTCGAATGTCTTAGGCACGTTTCTACCTATCCATTTAATAAATTTTCCTGGGGAATATAGTGAAACGAAATGTCCTACCCGGGGGAAAATGGCTGCACATATTACATAAACCGGAAAACATATGAACGCTTATCGCGACCTGAGCTCTGTGGAAACTCTCACATTCCACCGGAATAAATTTAATTATCGGCCATTATTTCCAGTTATTAGTGACGCTCTCTCTACTTGTGATATTAAATTAATAATTCCCAATCTCGACCGAACGTGCGCGTTTTACCGCATTCAATCTACACTATACACCAACACTACATACTAATACAGAATTCGAATAGGAAGGACATTTGAAGATGGAAACGTGGAATATATGATTGGACCATAGTGTAATGATCTTCAGCCACTCATTCTCGAACCGGAATCGTTTTTAGTACCCAGTGCTCGACAATTCGTTCGACTCTCTGAGAGAAACTCGAATTTAGTTTTATGTGATGTGAATGGTTAGTTAATTGCAGTTATCAGTTTAGTGCAGTCATAATTTGCTATCAGCATCCAAGCCCTCAAACCATTCGAATTATTAATATCATCATTATTATCATTATTATTATTGCCATCGAATTAAACTTCCCAAATTTATTAAATTTCAATTTATCACTTTGCAAACTACTAAAATAATAAATTTTTGCAAAGAACTTTAAATCTGTTTTAATGGATTTTTTTTGAAAAAATATACTACCTTTCGAAGCCATTGAGATCTTAATCTGAGCCAAATTTTTTCTGCAAAAATTTTGAAAAATAAAAGACTTTTTGCTTTTGCACAAAAATTTAAATCGTGTTACATATCATTTTTTTGTTTCTAAAATTGGGAACATGAATAAAATCTGATAAATCGATTGTTAAATGTTCTCCGAACGGGATACATTTAATAAAATTTCTGCAACAATCCCACACTGACTTTGAGGATGTGTGTGAACCGAACCTTTCCCGGAATGGAAAATATAAATACGGGAAGAACGGGAAAAACGGGAAGAACGCCAGAGCAATATGCGGCTGCAACACCATCGACAATTCAATCTCGTTGGGTTCCTTCTTGCTTTTCATATTTGGGCGACCAACTCGAAGTATTCATAATATTTCCGCGATTGAAGCGCCACCACCGAGCTGTGCATGTGTATGGGTGTACTTTTATGAATTTCCCGCATTCACCCCGATCGTGGACTCAAACGGAGCGAAATTCTTTGTGTAATTCCAATATGAAATCGAACACGATTCCTTTGATAGCACCAATTCCAATGTTAAGAAATTTCGAGTCTGGGTTGATTTTTGCAACCAGCAAACAATTTGTCAGTGGCATGGTGATAAATATCAATTTGGATGCGCAGGTTGTAGTAGAACAAATGAATATGGCGCATAAAGTGTTGAGAGCTGCAATAAATTTATAAATTTTTTATTGCACGTGGAAGGCTCTCGCTTGACCCTCGGCCACCACCGACGCATTAATAAATTAAGGCATGTGTTGACTGACCATTCGTCTAATATGTGCTCTCTGGTGCTTGTTCCATGTACTCAGTTCCGCCGGAAACGATAAAGATTGTCGAGCACGGCGAGCAGAACGTCAAGAACTACATCTTGGGGCCGTACAATGAAGGCGCCTCGATTAATATCACTTGTGTCGCCATTGGAGGTGAGTTTATATGTATGGTGATTGTTATGTTAACAACATTTTAAGAAAGAAAAATTTTGCCATCAAAATTCTTTCGAAAATTGAATTGAACCATCAAAAAGAAGTTTTTGCAGCTGATTTTTTTGTGAGACCTTTGAGGAAATCTTTTGGATTTTTGGATACACCCTATATATGAAGACTTCATTTGGGCCGTTGTTAAATATCATGTGGCACCAAGTGTTTCGAGTTGCAGTGCACAAGTGCGAAAGCTTTTAAGCGTGATTTATACCTCCTCTTGCGTTTTTTCTTCGCGTATTTCACTTTTTCCTGTTTGTCACCCTGAAATATAGTATTTTTGTTGTATTTGGTTCACCCACCTTTATTCTCAAACTACACAATATGTATATCATCTCAGAATCATAAAATTATTGCAAAAATTTCAACACTTAAAAATAATTCATTTGCAAGTTATGAGATGTCGCTGCAAGTTTCATTTGTTCAATTTTTCATCAGAGATTGCTGTGTTTACAAAACAAACTTAAGTAACAAAAATAGTCCCGTCCAAAATAATGAGATGTCGCTAGGAGGCTGAATTACTAAATTTTTATTTTCTGCAAGTTGTGCAAAAATTTCAGAAAGTGATTTCTGATCAATCTTCTAGGTCGACCATCACCGAAAGTCACCTGGTGGCAGGAGAACGCCCTCCTCGACGACAGCTTCGAATATTTGTCAGAACGTCGCGTCCGCAACGTGCTGAATATCGACAAATTGCAGCGCAAACATTTGCATACAGTTCTCACCTGTCAAGCATCGAACAGCAATCTCGTCGCGCCGAAATCGAGTTCCATCACCTTGGATCTGAACCGTAAGTGCCCCACGTTGTATCATATCATCTAGCTCGATACTTTTTCACTGTTTGTCACCTTATTCCACGATTCTGTGCAACAAATTCTGTTCGGCAGTCTAATACGTCACAGAATTCGCACATGTTCATTTCGGTGGAAACTGCCGCTCGGGTAGTTTTCGCCCACACTTTGCTTCGTAATTATCTTAAGACCCAGCGTTCGAGGAATGCGTGCGCCATGCCGATAGGGAATTGCTAAACGTTTCGTTCGTGTATAAATAACAGACAGCGGCTCGTCGCATCGCGGTGTGTTAACATGATCCTGCATTATCAAAAGAGCAAACGACGAACGTGGAGGTTCTGGAGGCGGCGATGGAGGCGGTGGTAATGCTGGTACCGTCGTCGATGCAGGAGGCTCAAGTCGTATTAGTTTATGTAGATAGGATGCGTTCCAGCCTTTCCACATATGCGAAGAACATTTCGGGCTCTTGGAGATCTTTCCAGCGAGATATTTGAGGATATTTGTGGTTGCCGTCATCTGGGATGTGATTATGATGGTTTCGTGGATTTCCCGAGGTGTTCTTCCATTTTCTGAAGGATGAAATCCTGGATGTGATGGTTCTAATTTAAATTCGGTGAGTTTTTAATTACCATTTTGTTGATTACTTTTGTTTACATGTTGCGAAATTGTCTTATCTTATTTTGGTATTTGATAAATGAAAATTATAGAAAACAAGAAATTCTGATGAAAAGATAAATGAAAAGTGAACTTGAAATCAAAGAAAATTCATATTGATTTGAAATAATTGAGTTGATTAATTTCGTTTAAATAATGAATACATTTAGATAATTTTTAATCCATGTTAGTTTTAAAACTAAATAGTAAATATTTTAAAAAGGAAAGGGATTTTTTGAAATATTTTGTCATGAATCTGAACCAGCAAAAAATAAGATCAAAATCATGATATAAAATAATCTTGAACAATATTCTTTATTTCTTCATCAATGATTGTTTCAAAACTGAGAAAAAATAATAAAGATAAAATTAAGTTTTTTGCGAATACATAGAGTCAAAACTGAGACTCATTAATGTTTCTAAAAAATTGAAAGTTGAATAACAAAAAAGTACTTTTAAAATTTTAGTTTATTAATTTCAAAACTGATAAAAGATATTTTAGATCTGAATAGTTTAAAACTGAGAAACAATTCTTTTAATCGCTTCAATAAGAATAGAAATGATGTTTCTTTTGAAGAATTCAAATGATGCAAAAACAGAACAAAGCACAAATTGTAAATTTGGATATTTCCTCTTTGGCTTTTGATATAAAATTGAAAGATGAACTTGAACTAAAACGACCATAAAATTTAGACCAAATCCTTGAATTCGAGATCGAGCTCGTACAAACCATGAAAGCAATTAAGAAACTCAAGCAGAAAGCAATTCACCAATTTTATACGCAATATATGAAATTTTAATATTGTAATATGCACAAATTGCCATCCCGTCCATATTTTTACGGTCTATGAATATCTATAAATGCATAAAGCACCCCGTTCCCGTTTCCCTCCATCCATCTTTCCCGGCCTATCCCTATCCACTCACACACAGAAATATCCCACCATCAGTCCCGAAATATCTAGTTATATGTCGGTATATGTATTTATATTGCCGAGCAAATGTAATTTCGAAATTGAGCTCGTTTTATGTGCGCGCGGGCATTCAAAAAGTGGCTGGGACCATTGCGCATGAAGTAACCGCATTTTCATCTGGAACCCGACCGAAAATGTACTCGCCCACTTCCTCTGCTCCCGGTGGTGCGCGGACGAACATGTCGAGCGGGGGTGTATGCAGACGGAAAGATAAAACACAGGGAATAAGAGCGCAACGAGAGAAAAGGTGCTGTGCTCCGTGCCGGAATGAAATTCGCGCAGAGACGTTGCAGAAACCCGAGGCGAAACGGGAACGGGTTGAAATTGAACATTTCGCTAAATACGAAATAGCTACTTTTCCACTTCGTTGCCATCAAGCTGCACAAAGTTGAAATTTCCATCGTTATATCCTCCTCCGTCCTTTTGTTTCATTCACGTGCGGTAGCAATTTTTTGGCCAACATGTTCCTGACCATAATACTCAGCTCTTTCACTCACATTTCATATCTCTTTACTGTACATCATTTGGTAACAATTGAATATGTAGATGAATATTCAATGGTTTAATATAAAGTAAAGTTTGAACCATTCATTCAAAAATTTGCTGATTATTTTCAAACGTAAATTTTCCATGTAGATACATATTATTTTGGAAGTTAGTAACGAAATGTTTGTCATAATTAGATATCCAACCACGAATCATAATAACCCTAATAATCATAAACCAGAGGTATTCTTTAAGACATTTCCCGAGATGTCTTAGGAACGTAATCGCTTGGAAAATTGCGCTATGACAACGAGCTGTGTTACGATATGAAGTTGTTCGTTTTGGGGGCGGCAAATGGCAGCAAATGTGCACGTTGCGTTCTAATTAGAAAGTTACAACTTGCGTAACAAG
Organism: Aleochara sp. GC000083; assembly: GCA_030264555.1. NCBI lineage: Eukaryota > Metazoa > Arthropoda > Insecta > Coleoptera > Staphylinidae > Aleochara > Aleochara sp. GC000083. The sequence continues at coordinate 6,726 of JARJDZ010008075.1, forward strand.
CATCCATTCTCATACAAATGTCTAATAATATTTCCACTTTCTCCCCAAAAGAAAAATCTCACGGAAAACTAGTTTTCCAAGAAGTTCAAATTATAAGAAATTATAAGAAATATTCTTGTAAAATCTTGACTATGAATCTTGAAAATGTTGACACAAATTCTCTGAAGACCCAAACATTCTTAGGAAATACAAATTTTATGATAAACTAAGAAAGAATTTAATAATAGAGCAACTAATGGGATGTCACTAACTACTTCTTCAAAAACTTAAAGATGCAAGAAAAAAAAACTTTCTTGAAAATTTAAACACAAATTTACTTGAACTAAAACATGAAGGAATTTAATACGAAAGCAAAAACTAAATGTCATTTCCTTGTTGCTTATTTCTTGTACGTCTTATCAGCAACACAGTTATTCGAGCAATCAGCGCGATAATTTTCTTGTTTATGAGCCCTCATTGGCTCGAACGCAATATATAATTAAAGCATCACTCAATGCAACTTTGCAATGATTTTGATTGGCTTGCGATTGAGTGCAGTTATTCGGTTTTCTAAACGCTCTTTGCTCTTTGGTTCATTTGTGCATCGAGCGTCAAACGATTGATATAATCTATTTAGAGTGCTTATGATCTTCCGCGTAGTGCGAACGAAGAAGTTTCTTGGATGATTGCTTCCTTCACGACGTGCACTCGTTCACTTGTAAGGCCTAGCTGCGTGATTTAATTAATATTGCGGATGCAAATGAATTCGCCGTGCAAATTATTGCAATTTTATCATCGACTGATTTTATCATTCGATTGGAATTAGTTCGATTGATTGGTAAAAATGCGTTTATCCTCTTTGCGCGAGGTGAAACTGTTGAGTTATTAATTGCTCGCAATGTTTGCAAATTTATAAGCATTAAAGTCTTTGCCTCCATATGCGGGTATTAAATCAAAATAATTTGTATGTTCATTAAGTACAGGAAGTTGTCGTGTTTAAAAAAGTTTTCTATTAATATCTGATCTTGATTTTTAGTCATTTCGAACAATTTTTCACCTAGGAAGTTGAAATTTTTGCGTTAATCAAAATTTGACTAATTAGTTTATTAGTTTATTAAATCATCTTTCGAATGAATGTTTAGTTTTATTAATTACTTTTCAAGAAGTTTGTTTTTTCTGCCATCAAATTTGGATTTTACTTTATTTTCTATGAATATAATTAAATTTAACAAATTATTATCTGCGAAAGTATTGGACCGATTTCAATGATCTGTAGATCATTTTATAGATCATCAAGAAGATTTTTAAATAATGATTTTTGTTTTTCTTTCAAAAAAAAATGTAATACCGTTTTAAGTACTAAAAATTGAAGTTCTTGAATAACGAGTTCTTAAAATGCATTGCTTTCTTTAATTACTTGTATTTTCTTAATGGTTATATTTATCGACATTAAATTAGCCTGGTTTATAGCCAATTAAATTATCTTTCAAAAGAATTATGACTTGCTTTAATTACTCTGCAGGAACCATGATTTTTTTGCATCCAAATTCAAAAAATACAATCTTCAATTTTTAACAATTTCTTGTAGTTTCTTAAATTTCATTTTTTTTTTCATTTTAAAACTTCCAGAAGTATTTTGATTATCTTTTTAGAAAATAATAGATCATTAACATTAGTTTTGAACAAAAATATCCCTTTATACATCAAGATATGAAAATGATGTTTTTTGGCAAAAATGTAGAAATTGCATTTTGATATTTTCAAAGGTTTTGTTTAGTTTGATCGCTCATATCTTGAAAATGTTTCCACTTTTCAGGACCAAATTAATCCTGTATATTGCCAGTTAAATGACCTCTCAAATGATGCCAAATATGATAAGAAAAACCCAAGGGAATCATAACATTTTAAACCTCAAACTTGAACAAAATTGAAATCTTAATCTGCACAACATTAAAATTCAACTCACTTTTTCGAGTACAATTAAATAACCAATTTTGAAGATTTATTCCATAAAATTATACATTTTCACCCTCTATTATCTGGGAAAATCAGGAGCACGCCTGGTATTTTGTACCCAATTTTTTTCCCACCTAAGGACCAAAACGATGGGCACTTATTTCGACGCGATTCGGTGATATTTATGCGCATTTTACCCGCCATGATTTTCTATTATTCGAGGCCGCTTCTTTGCGGTTGATGCATACGAGATACCGCAACGAACACGTTGGGGGGCGGCATTCGTCGGGGGGGGCGGTTGCTGTGGCCGGTATTGCCATAGCAGCAATCGGATACGTGGTCTGTGGATTTTACAACGCGGAAAATTTATTATTAGAGTAAATCCGCTTTATTCGCCTCTTTATTTTTATTTCGGCGGCGGCGGTGGCGGCGTACATGGTACGTGGTGGCCACCGCAGCCGCCCCCACAGCCGCCCCCATCGTCGACATCGTCGTCGTCGTGCCAGTCATTCTATTACATTCTCTTCGTTCGCTCTTTGTGCGTTGCTGTCAGGTCGAGGCTTGGGGTTCGCAATTTGCTCGCTTTTTAAATTGCGCATTTATTTATTACATCCGCGCTTAATGAGCGAGTATATTATCGTGAAGCGAAGAGAGATACATTCGTACGTGCTTGTTATGTCACGAATGTGGCCGTAAATCATCCTGCGAAAAGAAGACCATTCTGGATGGCTTGGTGACATTTTTTTGGTTTAATGTCCCTTGACAATTTCATTTATGTATTGCTTAAATTTTTCAAAATTTTCAGTATTTTTTGTTTTCAAAATCACTCAGGATCAAATATTTCAAAGTTTCAATTTACTGCAAGGAAGCTTATAAAATATATTTAAATTTTGCTTACATCAAACCAAGTGAAATAATTGCAATTGCAAAATTATCTGCAAAAAAGTTTTTCCTTCCCTCACGTATCAATCCAATTGAATAATTCGACTATTCTCCCAATTATCCAAACGAGCACGTGCCAAGTCAACCAAATGTTTTCCTTTCTCCCTTAGATAGAAATTTGTTTGACAACACGACACGCCCTGATACTTCAGGACTCTTCAACATCCCTGAAGAAAATCGAAAATTGATACACAACAAAATACTGTCCTTACCACTCCTCCGATCTTCTCCACATCTTTGGAAAAGGACGAACAGGACGAAAACGAAACGACACACGGTGTCAAGCACGTAAGCACGTTGCAAATCATTACGAGACGTGCGAGTGCGTAAATTTCTTCCCTCTTTTCCGACCATCTTCAATTCGTCCTTGCCGTACAACTAAATCCATTGTGCGGAAGAAAATGAGGACTCTGCAGACGAAAACATTCGCGCGATTCACACCAAAGAGTCAGGACGAAGACGCTCAGGAAGGAAGCGCCGACACGTCCCCCATGTTCCCATTGTAAATGCGTTCTTCCTGCCCCCACCTCTTCTCGCAACTCGATGGGACGCCTGTCCTTAGTGATACACACAATGCCATACAATAATCTGTCGAAAACGTCGATTACTCGTGCTCTTCGTACACGCACATAGACACTTGAAGGATGAGGACGAAAAAGATGTTGCCCCCCATTTCCTATTCCCATTCCCATTGGCGTGTCCTTCAGGAGAGGATGTGAAATGTTTGTTTTGCGAATCGAACTTGAATCAAATCGTGTGCGATTTCTGAAGTGTTTCAAGTATCCATGAAAGATTTTTTTTTTCTGAAGAGTCAATACTATTTTTTATCGAGTACGATTATTAATTTTTTATTGCGGGGAAATAGTTGAAATTAAGGGAATTAATGTGTTTGGGTTATTGGTGCTGTAAATTTTCGCAGGAAAGTGAAGAAAAACAAGGGATATGGTGAAATTCGGTGCTTAACAATAGCGCAGAATAAGCAGCCCTAAGGACAATGGATATCCTGTCAAATAAATAAATATTAGTGAGACCATGGGGCATTTTTGGACGGTCCTGTTTGGATTTCTGTGCGCATTTTCATTGTCCTGGAAAGCGTGAAAATGGCTCGTTTTTAAGTTTATTACGATGCGAAATTGGGTTAGCAGCCGATATTATCATCCAGGATAATTTATTTTGCACCGAAATATCATGATTCATATGTTTTAGTTTATTATTATAAATAATTGTTTGTAGTAAATGTGAAAAGTCACGTTTTTCAACCAGAAAAAAATTTTAAAAACTACTTTTTTGCTTTAAGGATAATTCTCTGTCGGAAAATTTAAAATTTGGTCCATTTCTAATTAAAGCTATAAATCGACAAATAATTCTATCTGCATTTCGAAAATTCAAGAAAATTTTTCAGGATGAAAAACTTATTAGACAATAGTCAAATAATTGTTAGTAAATTTTATAAGATTTTTTGATTTTAAGGCTAATTTCTCAATTACTGAATTTAGAATTTTAGCAATTTTAAATCAAGGCCTTAGAGCAGCACAAAATCCAAGATATACTCAAAATTTTGAGTATGCAAAACTTGTTGGGCACATTTCTTGTGAGAATATAAACTATTATTACATTCTAACCACAAGTGAAACATTTTCAAAAGCTACGCATCCTGCTTAACCACAATGTTGTGGCAGATGGAACGATGTATGAAAACTTTGGTCCTTTGTTCACCAGCATTGCCATTGCGAAGAACTGGATGGCTGCAAAAGCGTCGAAGAATACGTAACAAAATATAAATGTGGTTAAGAGCAGAATATAAAGGAAGTGCAAAGGCGGCGATAAAACCAAGTAAACTATATGTACGATGGGGGCGGCTGAGGGGGCGGCATACTCTCAACATTTGCAAGGATTGTGCCTGGTTTTCAACCCTCTTCGACTGTGCATTCATATACGTATAGCTGTAATTTCATTGCGAACTTTTTCGCGGCCTCAATTCACCTGCTCATTTGCATTCATCATTTATTTGAGACTCGCGCGTTCGCGTGTTTTCTTTTTATTATTTTCCCCGTATATGGTCGCATCATCAAATATGATCCCCGAATGGGAATGTGAATATTCAGCAGTGGAATGTTTTTCTTAAATAACGCTTAACCGGATTTGCTTTCAATTGTGTTATCTTTTAATTAAAAACGCTTAATTCCAGCGTTCAGCGGTTTTTCTGGATTTTCCCTCTCTGCACACTTTCCATAGAGACATGGAACATTTCTCTGGAAAATGGATTTAACATCTATAAAGACCGTTTTAATTTTTATGATTAAATTAAATTGACCAAAATTCTCTTGTTTAGAAATTTGTCTTGATTTTTTTGCGGGTTTTATGAAAAATTACAGAATATTTTTGAAGGGTAATTCGTAGTTTTGGATTTTAACTGCACTGCGGAATTTCTGCAACGAAGAACTGTAGCCAAATTTCTGCCAAGAAACCCACTGAGGCTGAAGAAGCTGCGTTGCTTGCAGTGCAGTAAAACTCTGTTTATGATTTACTACCAGCAGTTATGCAAATCCGCAGATAATTGCATTGAAATAAAGCAATGAATACGTAAATAGTCCCATCCTCCTGGTTTTGCACGCATCGCCTCTTTAGGCCATTCTACAAACGGTTGAATGAATGAATATTTTGCTGGTGCAACCATTACTCGACCAAAGAATGTCAGATGTCTCAATTTAAGACAAGCCTTAAGGCACTTCAGAAATTAAATTTCCCCAGGTCTTTTTTGACAAATTAAATTTCAAATTGTGTAATTAAAAATCAACCAAAGAAATAAAATGAAATCAAAATTTTTGCGACTCTTTAAAAGTTTTGTGAAAAAGTACAAAAAAGTGATTGAAATCTGCATAAATGGAATTTGCAACGTTTGTTTCATTGAATATCTCCATCTTTAATGATGCATCGATTGCTCGCATCCGACTGGCGTCTAGTTCCTCCAGTTTGGTTTCAATGACAATTAGTAGTCTATTGTCCAATTTACAAGTAAACAGCAAATTATGGGTCCGTGGTTCAAGTGCACGAATCCCTTCGGGACGAGCGCATGCAAATCGAACGTTCGAACTTCATTTCGGCGCAGTTCAGAAGTAATTCCGGGGAATAGTCGATTCGTGTGCATTTGTATTGAGGAATCGAGTGCTTCACAGTTATAATACTTTGTTTCGGGAGCAATTTGCCGACGAATTTGCTCGCGAGATATTTGCATATAACTTTTGGATGCAAATAATTGCTACAATTCACGATAAATTACTTTGTAATTTCTCATCAATTGATTTGATTGATTGTAGCTATTATCCTACTTCTAATTTTTTTAAATTATTTTTTAAAAACATATCATAAACATACAAAAAATATTCCCACACTTTTCAAAAACTTTCTCCTTTTTAGTAATATTTCGCACCATTTTCAATCTTTCTAAAATCCTTTTGTTCCCATCATTAAAATTTGTGTTTGTCCTTTGTTTTCCCACCAGCCACCATAACTAAACAGGAAAACGTGCGGGGGGAAACAGGAGTACATCTCGTTGGCACCATAACAAACGCCAGGACAGAACCAGGACAAAACCAGGACAAAACCAGAAGCATTGCAGTTTTTCACCATCTCCCCGCATTATTTGCATTTTTGTTTGTTTTCTACTCGTTGTTGTCCTGTTTTTCGTTTTTTTATTTTTCGTTTTTTTTTTCATTTCGGCACTGCTGATGGCCATTGTACAACACGACACCAACAACACTCTTCCTGGCATGTTCCCTGGTGCCTTCTGCCCCCTGAATCCCAATGCACCCGTGGTTCACTAGTTTTCCCGTTAGCAGCATCTCATTCGCGAATTCATACTGGAACTATTTGCGCTCATAATACGGCAGGAACAGGGAGTGTGTTTCTGTACTCCTGGATGAAATCGAGATTGGTGTTGGTTCACTGATTGCGAATAAAAATCAAACCAACAACGTGCCGCGCACACCCCGAACAAATATGTGCATATTACATGCGAAATGCATGAACAGTGCAGGTGAAATGCGCCAAAAATGTTTTTTAAACACCGGGAAAAAGTTGTGCCCGGGAACTGAATTGGTTGTTGGGAGGTAGTTGAATTCATTCATTGATTGCTTGTCGAAAATTATTCGAAAAAATAGAGTAGAAGAGCGAATTGAGTGATGAAATTTTTCATTTTGATTTTAGGCAAATTTCGAAAACAAAATGCTTGAATTACAATATCGGCGCAAATTTTAGGTTACTCAAAATTCCCCTCCGTGTGTTTTTAGTTTTTTTCATGCTCCTTCAAATGGTGTCTTTGAATTTACGAAGTTCAATTTGGAAATTAGAGTAAGTTGCTTCCGAACTTCGAAAATGTGTCAGTCATTTTTCTCCATTTCCATAGCACTAAAATTACTATTTTGTTTGAATTAGGATATCGTCGCTAATTTTAGCTTAATCAAAATTCCCTTCAGTGAGTTTTTAGTTTTTTCAATGCCCTTTCAAATGGTGTCTTTGGTTTTACGAAGTTCGATTTGGAAATTAGAGTAATTTGCGTCCGAACTTCGAAAATGTGTCAGTCATTTTTCTCCATTTCCATAGCACTGAAATTACTATTTTGTTTGAATTACGATATCGTCGCTAATTTTAGCTTAATCAAAATGCCCTTCCGTGAGTTTTTAGTTTTTTTCATGCTCTTTCAAATGGTGTCTTTGGTTTTACGAAGTTCGATTTGGAAATTAGAGTAATTTACGTCCGAACTTCGAAAATGTGTCAGTCATTTTTCTCCATTTCCATAGCACTGAAATTACTATTTTGTTTGAAATACGATATCGTCGCTAATTTTAGCTTAATCAAAATTCCCCTCCGTGTGTTTTTAGTTTTTTTCATGCTCTTTCAAATGGTGTCTTTGGATTTACGAAGTTCAATTTGCAAATATGAGTAATTTGCGTCCGAACTTCAGAAATGTGTCAGTCATTTTTCTCAAATTCCATAGCACTAAAATTACTATTTTGTTTGAATTACGATATCGTCGCTAATTTTAGCTTAATCAAAATTCCCTTCCGTGAGTTTTTAGTTTTTTTCGTGCTCTTTCAAATGGTGTCTTTGGTTTTACGAAGTTCGATTTGGAAATTAGAGTAATTTGCGTCCGAATTTCGAAAATGTGTCAGTCATTTTTCTCCATTTCCATAGCAATAAAATTACTATTTTGTTTGAATTACGATATCGTCGCTAATTTTAGCTTCATTAAAATTCCCCTCCGTGAGTTTTTAGTATTTTTCATGCTCTTTCACATGGTGTCTTTGGTTTTACAAAGTTCGATTTGGAAACTAGAGTAATTTGCGTCCGAACTTCTAAAATGTGTTAGTCATTTTTCTCAAATTCCATAGCACTAAAATTACTATTTTGTTCGAATTGCGATATCGCCGCTAATTTTCGCTTAATCAAAATTTCCTTCCGTGAGTTTTTAGTTTTTTTAATGCTCTTTCACATGGTGTATTTGGATTTACGAAGTTCGATTTGGAAATTAGAGTAATTTGCGTCCGAACTTCGAAAATGTGTTAGTCATTTTTCTCAAATTCCATAGCACTAAAATTACTATTTTGTTCGAATTGTGATATCGCCGCTAATTTTCGCTTAATCAAAATTTCCTTCCGTGAGTTTTTAGATTTTTTAATGCTCTTTCATATGGTGTATTTGGATTAACGAAGTTCGATTTGTAAATTAGAGTAATTTGCGTCCGAACTTCGAAAATGTGTTAGTCATTTTTCTCAATCTCCATAGCTCTAAAATTACTATTTTATTTGAATTACGATATCGTCGCTAATTTTAGCTTAATCAAAATTCCCTTCCGTCAGTTTTTAGTTTTTTTGTTACTCTTTCTAATGGTTTAATAGGTTATATAAAATTCAAATAATTTAGATAAATTCACTTGAATTTCAAAAATATTTATTATCCTTGAGGGGAAACTTTTTATCATATGAGGAAAATTTCGACAGGAGACTTATTAAAATATATCCAAACCGTCATAATTTGCAATTCATCGAGTAGATCCTTCAGGGAAAAACGAACGTCGATTGAAACCGTCGGAAAAACGAGAAAATTGAACATCTAACATCGGGATGCATTTAAAGAGAGCAGATTGAAGGAAAACTCGATGTTTCTCAAGACGTATAAGTGGAAACGATTTTGTTTCATTTCGCAATCGAAGGGAAAAGCAGGACGAGCGCCCCCGGAATTATATAAATTATTCAAAAAAACGCGAATCGCGGAAAATCTGCGCGCCGCGCTCTCGGGTTTTCAGCATAAAGGATAACGTTTGCGTTTTCCAACGCTTCCTCGTTCATTTCGTCATTTGTATTATTCAATGAATCATAATGAAAGCGGCTTAATGTAAAAGCAGACGACGTTGTTTGAAAAAAGTTTTCCAATGGCCTGAAAACCTAAGACAAATCAAGAAAATCTAGAATTTTGTTAAGGATCTATTGAATTTTTCAGTTAGGAGTTGAAATTAATGTTTAAGATCAAAGATTGCAATTTTTCATTAAAAACCTGTAGAATCATCACTCTTCACGGTAGTGGCCATTAAATTCATTTTTCTTTCACCGGAAATCACGAATTCAGCACACTCTATCGACGTAATAAAACAGTACGTCTGGAATTCGTTGACATTTCCGTGTGAAACGACATTATTTCCCACTTTTTATCCCGAATCCCGATATTTCTCACCCGTCGTTATTCCCGGATTGAAAGCCTTCGTTGGGAAATGTTCGGACAACTTGACGTGCAGCAATAAGTCGAAACGATCACCTCTTTCAACGAGCATTATTAATTGAATCGAATCGAAAATTTCAACGCACTATCGATTAATTACTACATTTTCCGACCAATTCAAGATCCACTCTCGTACTCATAATTCCATTTTCACTTGATTATCACTTCAACTCGGAGCCCCTTAAATATTTATCTTTCGTCGAAAAGTTTCCCGGCCCAAATTTCCCGATAAAGCTTTCTCATTTCGTACCCATCAAGTTTATTAATTACTCCGCAAATAAAAAACGTCCTGAACCGAAATTTTTGCATTGAGCCCTCACCACTCTCATTCTTTCTCCCACTTTCTCCAAGGATTTTCATTCCGTTCCACTTCACTGGAAAATACTCTTCAAGCTCAAGATGAGCGCATCATTTACTTTCCTTGCGTCATTTTTTCAGCCGGCGAATTTCGGCGCGAAAAAAATGTTTTTATTATGCAGTATTATTATACAAAATGCGATGATGTATTTTCGCGCTGTGCAAAAAAGTGGCCGTTCTGAAGACGAAAGACGAAAGGGAAATCGTGGCTTAAGATGTGCTCCTCGTCGTCGATAATGAATGGCTGGGTGAAAATTTCACAGCGTGTGAAAAATGGAAAATGACGCATTCGTTGAATAGACGCGCAACCGATGAATGGGCCGAAAATTGTAATTAAAAATTTCCTTCAGGAGTGAAGAGAAGGAGGTCCAAGGAGTTCTTTCAATTCCGATTTGCTTCCGGTTCAAAGAAATTATGTGACCAACCGTGAACCACGATGCGATCCGCTTATTTGCCCTTTTTCTTACTGAGACATTCTTTTAATTAAAACATTAATTAAACAGGACATGTCTTAAGAACGAAGACATTTGAAGTCTTCAACATTAGCTAAATAATTTTCAGGATACGTATGAGTTTTCACATCACATAATAAATATGTGACGTTATTGGAAAATGTTTTCCACTGAGAAATAAAATGCGGAAGTTCATTCACTCATAGCAAAATATAAATTACATCCGTTCCACATTCGATGGAGAAAAAACTTTTTAAATTTTAATATTCTAGGCGTAGCACATTCCAAAATGAAAAAAGTTTAAAGCACCAAAACGTATTTTTCAGGCCGTAAAAAGAGCGCTCGCTCGCGCTTCTCATTTGAATAAAAATCAATCCAATTTGAGTGTAATTCGAGATTAGTTGACAGTCGGTTAGCATCCACGACATCACTTCGCCTGTCACTTTTATTGGCATTTAACTTTTACGTCTTCTTCATGTTCTCTCCATGCGCGCTTTTTTTATTTCGAATGTTGCCCGAAAGACGGTTTTGCGATTGGGCGGATTTCTGCAGCCTTATACTTATTATTTGTTCGTGTTTTGTTCCCTGGCTCATTTCTTAATAGAAACATTACGACTTCGGGCTCGAATGAATCATGAATAAAATTAACGATTCGATGAAGAGGAGCGAGTCGTTTCGGTTTTAAAAAACGAGTCGAGTTCGTACGCAATTCTTTGATTATACGCTTCTTTTCTTTTATGTCGATGCTGCCAATGAATTTGCCGCCCCCATAAAAATATACCCTGCCTGAAGGTCGGTTTCCATCACTAATTCTTGTTTACACCGAAAATTCGTGTTATGTGATTTTTTCTTCAGGGATTCTTCAGGTTAATGTCGAATTTAATTTGACCTACCTTTATTTTCATTGAAAAAAATTATGGTAATTTTCTGAGACGTTTTTCAAGGATCCAGGAAATAATTGGTTAATTATTCAAATTCGTAGAAATCTTCCAGAAATTGCTAAATTTTCATTTAAAAAATTTGATCTGAAATGATTTCAATATTCGCAAATTTTTGAATTGCTCAATTTTGAAGATTAAAAAACAATATTTCCCTAAAGCTAATTTAATCATATTATGGATTAATTTAAAGATAATTTATTAAACAATCGAATTCCTAAATTTCATATTGATCGATAAAGAAATTTAGAAAATATAAACAATTGAATACAACTATGTATTTTGAAAACATGAAATTGAAACATGATTTTTCAACCCATATTTTTATAACTTTTATGGGTTGTTATTTAAAAGTTTACTTAAACTTTTATCTGAAATTTTCAAAAACTTCACTCATCAATTTAGAAACTTACTGATGTGAAAATGTGTTAATGAACAAGCAAGTAATTTCCATCGGAAATGCGCGATCGTGAACCATTTTCCAAGAAGCACTTTCAGTATTTTAGTGATAGTAGCCACTATATTTCAGCGCACGGGGGCGGCAAACATGCTTCATAATCTCTTAGTCGCATTCTTCCGGCGTCACCTGGCAGTTTCATCCCGTTATTGCGAATAAAAAGCGGCAGAAAATGGAAATTTAACGGCAACGACGCTTTATTTATTATCGCTTTCGCAGGGAAAACTAAATGGACGCGTTCCGCGTATTTTTCCGCCCTTTTGCAACCACCACCCCCGCAACAACCACAAACCCCCTGCAGCCATCTAGTCCATCTTGAAACGCGAACTAGACATAAAGAAGCAAGCCCCCTTCGTTTCGAACTTCATGAATGGCTTGTACTTGGAGGAAACATCTTCTAAACGGTTCGAAAGGGCGCTGCCATAACGCCCCATAACTGTATAACGTTCTTATTTAATGAAGAACTTTTAATTTAATTAACTTCATGTAATTAATTCCTCGCGACTCGCCCTTCTCAAATAGCCGCCGTTTTTCGCAAGCGTTTGCCTTCGTTGTCTTCATTTTTATATTCGAGTAGCAAACTCAGTCATCCATTACTTTTACTCGTAATTTACAAAGTTATAAATTACCACTTTAAAAATGGTATTAAAGCTGATACCTATCTATAAATTTTCAAAAATGAGCACTAATAATTATTGATTTTTTGTTGGTTCTAGTTGAATTAGCGAAAAAATGAAAGTTTTGCATTTTTAGGTATCCCATTTTGCCAGTTCGGATATTTCTGAGTCCCGCACAGTTTCAGTACTATGACCAATGTTATTTTTTCGTCAAAATATGCTAAATGCCGTTTGAATCATCCAAATCGGTCAATTAGTTTCGGAGATATGAAAATTTTTGAAAACTCGAGCGATTTTAAGAATTTNTTAGTTTCGGAGATATGAAAATTTTTGAAAACTCGAGTGATTTTAAGAATTTCATATCGCTTTTTTCGCTACAAACTTTTTTTTCAATTTTTTTCTTCGAACGCAATTTCTGCTCTCCCCAGGGCCAAAAGGGCATGAACCCATTGATTTTTGGAAAGTACTAATCGAGGCCTACAATTTGATTTTAACTTTTGTTTAATTGATCCAATGGTTTAAAAGTTATACGCAGTTAAAGGAGCGAAAAAAAGCGAAAATTTTGCATTTTTAGGACCTCATTTTTTCAGGTCGGATATTTCTGAGTCCCGCACAGTTTCGGGACCATGACCAATGTTATTTTTTTGTCAAAATATGCTAAATGCCGTTTGAATCATCCAAATCGGTCCATTAGTTTCGAAGATATGAAAATTTTTGAAAACTTGAGTGATTTCAAAATTTCGTATCGCTTTTATCGCTACACACTGATGATTGCGGATCAACTTATGAAATCATATGAGTAACTTTTACCAACTTTTCCCATAATATTTTATGAAATTGCATATACCTAAATTGCGACACTTTGTATGATTATTTATTATGAGCAAGATTGTATTAAGAGTTTAATTAGTAATTAGATTAAATCGCTAAATGCGTTTTAATGGCTCAGCGAATGTTGGAAAATTACTTTGGACATAAGCGGCAAGTTGCTGAAACGAAATGGGACACTTAAAGCTACACTTTAAGAACTGTTTTCGAAAGGAAGACAGCAAATGAATTACAAAAAATACATTTGGGTGTAATTTTTAACTCGTTTCAATTAATCCAGACAGTTAATCAAATACCAAGTTTTGCCTTCAAGAGCATGTACTTCCGCAATTTACGTCTCCATCAACAAAATTAATATGCATTACGAGTAATTGTAATAATTCAATTTGCAATTCGATTGCAGTAGCTTTCTGTTGATCGAAACGATTTTGATTAATTGATGAAAGCGTCCAGCAGAGTAAATTGCATTCTCGATTGATATCATTGATATTTCATGTTGAAGATTCGGCCAATTTCGCGTGTTAAATATGAATTGCATTCGCGCATGGAGGTTGATTTTTCCGAATTCGCACAACATGAATTTGCATTGCATATGGCACGTGCTCCCATCGAATATGATTGCATTTCGAAAACCTAATTAATTATTCATGATATCATAAAATGAACGTAATTAGTGCGCAGGAAGGGTATGTACGCTTATAACTCTTTAATTAGTTTTTAATGCGAAAAACTCACTGATAGGCACCTAATAAACATCACTTGATCGCATGCGAATTGGAATTCAGGGAGATATCAACTGAATTAATTAAATAATTAATACCTACGGGTTTTGAATTATTAACAACTCGTACAGGACGTTGTAAAACGGCGGAATTATTATTAATGTTTAAAGGAATTTGTGAAATTTGGAGAATTTGTTGGCAGATTTATAGTACTTTTGCTATTATTTTTTGTGAGTTTTCCAAATTATGTTCGTTTTATTCGGATTTTATTGGCCAGCGAAAAATAATAATTCTATAACGAACGCTGATATGGATAAAATGAAGCGGGTAAACACGAGTTTATTGGCGTTTTGCAAGATGGATCAATGGAATTTAATAAACGTGATAGGAGCACAATAGCGCAAACACAAAATATCGAACTTTGCGAAATGAAACCGAACGAAATCGCAATCTTTCTGATTTTATTTTATTTGGAATATGTTTTCAATCAATTTTATTTTATCTCAGATATTTATCTATCAATATGAGAAACAATAAATTTTATTTCTTTATTTATTTGCGATTAGACACTATGATAAAAATTCAGGATAACAGAAGTTTTAAACAAAAATTTTTAATTTTCAATTTTCTTCTCATATGATTTAACTTTCTAAACAAGGATATCATTCATCATTTTGGAAATGTTCAGATCTCTAATTGGCCAATTCTCAAATATATTTTGGCAAAATTTAAAACCATTATGGAAATTACATCATATAAACAAATGATGATAAAGAAAATTTTTGGGAACTTTCTTTGTGTCGATATAAAAAATGTTTCTTTATTTATTTGAGATTAGATAAAATGACAAAAATCAAGATACCAAAAATTTTATCATCTTGAGAATGCATCTCTATTTAACTGGTATTTTCTTATTTTTTTGCAAAACTGAAAACAGGATAATAGAAATTTTAAGCAATTTTTCTGCGAAGTGAATTTGCAAATATGTTTCTCATATATTTTATCATTGTAAAAAAGGATATCGTTTTATCGGTTTGCAAATTTATAATTCTCAAATCTATTTGGCAAAATTTTAACCATTATAAAAATGATATTATATAAACAAATCGTCATTAAGAAAATTATGATTTTGAGTATCCATTTTGTAAAATCATTACTGAAAAACTTTGCAAATTTGTAAATTGGATTGACCTCTAATTAAAACCACACGTTTATTCTTTTCTGTACATCCACATTTCTAGAAGGACATTCTAGGATTTACCTATCTCATAGAAAATAATAAGATTAAAACTGCATATTGCATACGCAAAACATGCAAATTTTGCCAATTATGCCACCGCCGAGGCCGCCCATACAATGCAAACGCGACGCATTCCATTGCCACCCCCGCAGCCTCAACTACCACCCCATCGACCGTCCGTTCTCTGCCGCCTCTCGCAGCATTCACACGGCTCGACAATTCGTTGCCTGCTGAACAAGTGCAACAACGCGTATTGTCTGCCCCCGCGTAACCCGCCGCCGACGATGTCGCGAACATGTTACATCCGCGATGGCTGCCGTTGCCGCCGTTGCCGCTGCCGCCGCCAGGCGCTAAGAGGATGATAACAAAGTTGGCAAGTTGTTAATTCAAATTCGGGCATAACAATGCCTAGGCGCACGAAACGTTCGTCGTCGTCGTCGTCGTCGTCGGGGGCGGCAATGGTGATGGCGACGCATCGCATACGAATTCATATGCCTCCGCCCCCGCCCCCGCAACGGCAACGGTGCCAATTAACGAACGTTAATTACTTAATAGAACCGCAATACATGCATGGAAAACCCGACGGCGGCGACGCAGGATCTTAAATGGCTGCGAACGTGCGCGAATGTATGCGTAATAATTGCTTCGAATGGAAATTTGTGGCGGGACGGGAGCGACACTCTGCTGCACAAACCGCCACCACCACCGCCGCCGCCCCATCATCATTATCCTTGCAAGCGGGTATATTTTGGGGCGAATTATTGACTGTGGATTTGTATTTTCGCAAGAAGTGTCATCCTATATTCAAAATTGTCACAGTTTGCAAAAATGATTTACAAAAATTTATCTTTGCAGAATTTCTTGATCATTGAGTGATAATATGATAATTTCATCATTAGAACATTAAAAAATCATCGTTGCAATACAGGAATATAAATAGTACAAACTAAAAATCAAATTGCAAAGTTTTTGGTTTAAAAAAAAATGAAAATCATCAAATGACGGTTTCTTTTATTTGCAATTATTCATTATTATTCATTATTCATTATTTATTCAGTAAATTATCGTTGAAAATAACACTCGTACTTTTCATTTTATCTGGAAAATATTTGATGTTTTTCATATTCGATTTTGTTCCTCTATAAGGAAATTTTGTTTAAAAAATTGTCTTTTCAAAAACATGACAAATTTCTAGACAACAATATCTTATAAAAAAAACATTTAAGAGATAATATGAAAAAATTCGTCTATTACTGTTGAAAGTTACATTTTGCAAAAATTATCCTTGAACATATTCTTGAATCATTGAACAATTTCTAATAAAAATTACATGGAACGATCATGAAAAATTACATTTAAACACACTAGAATATATCAAGAAAATAAATTCAATCAATTCTTTAACTTTAAATTCAGTCATTTTCCTCCATGTTTATCTATTATCCTTCTTGGGCAAAGCCATAACCTATTTGTATGTAAATTGAAGAATCTTCTTTCCGGTCGCATTTTATCTCAAAATTTCCTATTATCATGATGTTACATTATCCACAAAAGCTTCCTCTCTATACTGTTTCTTAGAACCAGGATTACTTTTCGAACCAGGACTAAAACTATCAACAACGTTCACTTGAAGTTTAGTTACATATGTGGGACATTTTATATCAATTGAAAAGATGAAAGAACATTTCGCATGCATGTACCTAATTACATTCTGCATGCTGGGTGGAAATATTGATGGGGATACAGGATATAGGATTCAGGATACATGGATGCAAATATTAGTTATGCCTGTTTGTCGATTGACGGCTTCGACACCGCTCCTTCTATCTTCGCATCGACGGCCGCCGATCAAACGAGTCGACTTGCGTTAATCAAGCCGCGTCCATCGCCGCCCCCGTCACAACCGCCCCCGCTTGCACACTCGACGTCGGACGTCCATTTATAGCGGTGAACCCGTCCAGTAACTGATGCTCATGTCGTTTCATCTATCGCATCGCATCCTCGTTAATGGACATCTGTCTTCGGCGATATGCGGGGGCGGATTCCAACCGCCGACGAAGGCGTTTCATTATCCTTTGATCACATCCCCATCTCCTTCACCCCTTTCGACTTTATATCCTGGTATCCTGGGTTTGGGTATTCATATGGGATGCAATTTATTCATATGGGATTTTTCCGGAAAAAAAATTCATCGATAAATTTTTCTCTATTCGTAAAAAGTTTAAAATTTCATTTTAAAATTTGTGTTTTTGGAAAGTTTAGCCTTGAAAATACTGAACAACAAATTGTATTTAGTCTTAAATTTTAGGGATTAATCCTTATGATTTTACTGATGACAAATTCACAATTAACGATGAAGTTGAAACAAAATAACTTGTATAATCCTTGGAAAATAAACGTCACATGATGCGGGGGTGGTCTGGGGGCGGCTGTGAGGAAATAGGGGAATAACCCGTCTTTATATGTCGAGAGAGAAAATTTGTTTGTTTATGCGTGTACCTAGTTTTAAGGTATTAAGTCAACTAACAAATTTCGTACGTTGATTAAACTTTTAACACTTTAATGTTGTTGTTCCTGGTGCTTTTGTTTGTTTGGCCGCCCCCAGGATAATTCAAAATTACCAGTCAGTGAATTCAACTTGTCAACTTTCCTTTTAATATTTTAATAGGTACACTCAAATTTCAAAAAAAATTAAACTAATTCAAATTCAAAAAAATAAAGCTTCAACTTTAATCTAAAAGAAAATAACGAACATTTAGTGGATTTAATTTTGCAAATTTTATATCCTTTGGTGACTTTAATGACTACATCGTGTTTACATGTCAGCGAATAAAAGAGAAAGCAATAAGTAACGAATTACCAATTTGGAACGTTGTCAAGTACATAACACCTCGACGTTTTATTCCCGCACGGAATAAACCCGGTTTATGTGAACCACCCCCCATTTCACCACCCCCGAATACACGCATATAATTCTTCATCTGTCGTCCGTCCTCTTCAGCAGCAATTTGCCAAGTGGGACCATTCCCCAGCAAACATCCGTTTGTCTCCGACGTTGGAGGCGGTTGGAGGCGGCAAAACCGCGAAACTGTATTACTGTGCCTATCGTCGCATAGGGAGGCGGCAAATGCGGCTTGAAATAAGAGCGATTTCGAGCAGATGGATGATTCGGTCTTCTCTTTAATTTCATCATTTGAAGTCACTGCCATCAACGTAAAACGATTCGCATATCAAATTTGTCCTTCATGCAAATTAAGGATAATTCCATGAGATTCAAAAAAATTACGTTCAAATTTTATGTGAAAACTTTAATTCCAAAAATTTAAGTGAAAGATGAATTTGGCAAACAAAAAGTAGTAGATTAAAATTTGAATGAGTTTCCATGGTGATTGCTTCACGAAGAGATGGAGGAATTGGAAGGAATGGAATGGTTGGGGGCGGTTGAAAGAAGAAAGGTTGGCGCAAAGACATTTACACGAATAACGGGTAAATTTAGCGGAATTAAACGCTTTTAAATGAGACCGCAACGCAATGTGCAGCTTTTTTCGCACGGTGGCGAATTTATGCTGCAGACTCTCGCGAATATTTTCGCGTATACTGCAAACAAGCATCAAACTAACCAAGCGTAATGCCGGCCCCTGGAGCGCACGCGGGGGCGGCTCTTTTATGTGTACATTTCAAAATGCACACGTTTCACGAAATATTTCGTTGAAAATATCCTGGCTGCACGAAGGACTACGAAAAGGGAGGGGGGTGAATGGGGGGTGGTGCGTGTTTGCAACATGACGCTGCAAACAAGAAGGCAAATTGCAAGGACAATTATATGTTGCCTCTTTTGGCAAACATGTCATTCGGGCCAGCCAGGATATATAAGACTTGAGAGGAGCAAGGATGCATTTGGCTGTTACTTTGTGTGTCACATTACTGTAGGCGGGGCGTTGGGGATGCGGGGGGTGGCACGGGGGCGGCAAACTCTCTAGTTATCAAGCCCGCAAATGTGTGTTTGCGCTTCGTCGACTTTCCGCCATTCACCACCAAGTTAATTAAATATCGCATATAATTTGCTTGTGCTTTCATGTGAGACGCTTTCAAATGCTGAAGATGCAGACAATTTCAGCCATTTTAAGATTTTATTTTTGGGGTTATAGTTCAAATTTTCCATGAAAAGTGCGAAAAGTTCCAGGATAAAATCATAAATCAAATGTCCTTTTGATCTTTTGGACTTTGGTACATTCAATGTTTCAAGGATAATAAGGATAACTAAAAAAATAACTTTTTGAACTTTAGTTGAAAGATTCTAAAGGACAATTTGCAAGTTTTACAAATCTTCTTAGAAAACTGCAAAATTTCTTAAAAAATTCAGAAACGTTCAGAAGGATTACTTAAAAACAAAAATATATTTGGTAAACAAATAAATGTCTTTTACTTCTGAATCTTAGTGAATTTAACATTTCAAGGATAATGATATCTGAAATCTGAAAGGATAAAAATTTGTAGTAAATAGTTGACGATAGATTTTAGAGGATAATTTGCAAGTAATTATCAACATTATCGTCTGATGAAAAATGTATCTTTCGGAATCCTGCAGGAAATTTTCGATTAAGGATCACACCATTCGTCCACTTATCTTTGAACTTTGCCCCATACCTCCTCTCTCTTGCAGACAGGACTCGACGGATTTGATATAAAGTGCAACTTAAAAACACGTCATCCCGCATTCCCATTGTGATGTCAAGATATGTCCTGCACAGGAGCTATCATGGCGCACATCCGGTACATCCACGGGCAACAGTCCGCAACGAGAGACTCGTCCTGAAACGAATCACCGTATGGACGATACCCATCGTGATATCCGGCACACTCTCATAGTTTAGGAGATTGTGCAGCGCTCCTATCTTCACATTACCTCCATCAAAAGTCCTTATACAGTAGCCACAAGAAATTATCCTTAATCTCCAAAATTTCATTCGAGAGCTATTTCTTAATAAGGAACTCCAAAAATATCCTTTTAAAAAAGTCAACTTTTTCTGGTAATCCCAATACATTTTGGATGTTTTGTAATGTTATGATTGCATCCTGAAGATTGATCTTCAACATTGTTACATTGTTTCCTTCAGAAGGGTAAAGAAATTTGTGTTTGAGGGAAAAATGAAAATGTTTGAGAACACTCAGTGTTCATACGTTTTCAGACATTTGAAACGTTCCTGTCGTTGCAATGCTGGACGTTCGGAATATGCAGCAGAGGATGCTGCATCAAGGCTCCTGCTGCAGCCTTGAATCACATGAATCCTTGCGGACAGCAGCATTCCCAGCAGGACGCATCGCTTGAACACCGCACACGGTTCGAATCATTAATACCTGGATCCTCCCAGTCGGGAGTATATCAAACCAAATGCAACGCATTTTCGTCCTGCATGTCCTCCGTCCAGGTTGCAGGTTATGCGGCATTCAATCCGCAACATCCCGTTCCACGGACATGCCAGAAGCAACACTAACAGTTCCAGGTGTCATATATCACCCTTGGATGCCATTCTATCCTTGAATTTCTCGTGTAAGGGAAATGCTCTGCTAGATTCGCTAGATTCAAAAAATCGTTTTTAAGGATAATTGATTTTTGGAACTTCTTGATTACAAAAATCGATGATCAATCAATGCAATGAAGATAGGAAAAATCTTAATGAAAACGTATTTTTTCTGGTTTCCAATGTTCAGGATAATTACCTCTTCAAACAAAACTGGAATGGGTAATCTCCTGAAGATTCCTTCCCATTAACTGAAACGACATGTCGTGTTTGCGTTTCCCAGGGATTTTCCACCTTCATGGGGTATCACCCTCTTTAACCATGGGAGAAATGGTCGAGTTTGGTGCGGGGGGGAAAATCGCAATGATTCTAGTTAATTAACGACGATATAATCTACGGGTATGGGTCTCGTCCTGTACAAAAGGCGTCCCGTTGTTGTGCTGCTCCCGTTCCCAGGATGGAGAAGAGGACGTATTGCAGGATTGTTGTGCAGACCGGGGGGCGGCAGCGATGGCGGAGGCGCCGGTCGGAATCGTATAGTGGTTCTGGTGGCACGAACGAACGTTATCTATAAATAAGTCAGCGCCGAGGGAAGTTTAACAATTGCATTTAGTCGAACGGCGGCGACATCGACATCGGCAATGGCGGCGAGCGCATCCGCGTGCAGGCGGCAATGGAGGCGGCGGCGAACCGGACACACAAGTGCGCAATTAAATGGACAACGAGCGACATTAATTTGCAAAACTTCCCACTTTAGTGCGCGACTCAATTCTCTTTACAACATTGTCGAGCCAGCTGCCTCGTTTCCCTCTTTCGCCGCCAGCAAGGATAATCAGTAATTGCGCCCTCTGTGCATTCGTTTCGTAATAGATTGACGAACTGCGCCGCCTTTCTTCGCATTCCCTCGTGCAGAAAACACTTTGCGCACAAAAAAACACACGCCCGGAACGGACGAGAGTAGTAAAACAAGTTGTTTGATTTCAAAGTCAGATTTTGATGTGTATCTTTGCATCCTTGCATTATGTAAGTATCCAAGTTTTATACGACGTCGTAAAATCCTCTTTATATTTTATGTGTGTCCGCGCATTCTTGGAATGTTTGCGGGTTAAATTGATTTTTCCTATTTTCGGGCGCCACTTCTCATCTTCTCATCGCCTTAACTATCTATCCCACCCACGCACCACTTTCGAGGACTCATATTTTCCTTCCTGCCGCATTTTGCATCAGTGCGAGTCACTCACAGTTGAAATTTGTTGGTTGCATGCGCAAGCACAAAGAGTACAAACTTTCAAGCGCAATTTTATTGTGCATCCATGCAAAATAAAATAATGAAATGTTTCCTCTATGATAACGAATTTTGAGGGTGCATCTTGATCTAGAATCGGCCTATTCCTACTACAATGAATCTAATTGTCTTGTGAAGCACATTGTCCGCAAAATTTTTCGTGCAGCATCGATTTGTCGATTGAGACGCAAACAAATTGCAATTGCGAATTGATAGTGAGGCAATCCAGGTATGCAAAGGCGGGTGCATCTTGGCCGCATGCGAATGAGGACTGGGACCGGAAACGCGGAAGCGGGCGCACAAACAATTCCGCAGCCAGACGCTGGAAATTTATGTAACGCGAGACGTCTGGACGTATTTGTAATGAAGTGGAATTGGAACAAGGCGCACAAATATTACGGCTCTATCCGCATATATTGACGTTGTCGTTTGTCGTTGGCATTCGCGACTATTTTCCGGCAGCGGATTCGCAATAAATTTTTGTGTATTAAAATGAATACGTTTGAGGGTTCGGGCCGGGTTGTAAGAGATTGTAATGTAGTCCCAGAAGGATGCATGCAGGATTTAAAATTCAAATGTAATTTTTACGATTTTCCGACCATGTAATGAAGAGTGGGGAACTCTAGTTAATTAAATTAGTTCATGGATGGACTATTTGCAAGTGATATTTGCAAAGGGAGGATGATTTACAAGTTAATTGAATTTTTGCATTTTATCTACTAAATTTTCAAATTAAATTGTTTAATAGTTTATTTAGTCTGTTAGACTGAAGATTTTTCAGTCAGGAATTTTCCAAGGATTTTTGGATCCTGTGATAATTTTTCAGTATCAGATTCTCAATTTTTTTATGAGATCAGCCTTTCTGAATATTTTCATTTTAGCAATTTACAAATCAAGGATAAAATATTTTCATAAAGTAAATAAATATTTAATAAAAACTGGAAATTATTATTTGATTGAATTAAGACTCTATCAAATATTTTAAGGATAAGAACTGATAAAACTTTTCAAAAAAATAAAAGTCATTGAACATTAAACTATTAATAGATGGTTGCAATATTTTCTTATTAATAAAATGAAATTTAATTTCCTTTATCAAAAATTCAACACCCACAATTTTTTTCTTTTTCTTTTTTGAATACCAAAGGCATTTAGATAACTCATACATATAATATCATACAATAGATTGCAAATCATAAATATTTATACGATATTTAGTAAACGCTTAAACGCAACATCAGAGGAAAATAATGCAAAACAATCAATTTAAATGCGCCATCTATCTTATCAGACAAAACGTACACATTGTGATAGCAAGAACACCAATACACACTCAAATTTTGTAGCACATTATTCGAGGAGCATAAATACAACATCCCCCAGATAATATCCATAGATATTTTGCAAATCTACAATAAATTTCGAATGCAAATGTACACACGCCCAAAGGAAGCTCGCAGGATGCTCGCAGGATGCTTGCAGGATTCTGGAAGCTAAGAGTGGGCCATCGACAAAATCTGCTGCGCTTGGTGGCGGTTGCGATACACAATACATAACGGCTCGAACCGAGGGGTGGTGAATTTGCTAAATTTACCACTTCGGTTCGAATCCTTGCTCCTGCTGCTGCTCCTCCTCGAGCCTTGTGATGCGAAGATTACTCATGGTATTATCGTGTGATGTATGGTTTATTAAGTAAAGTTACCTATTTGAACAATTCGAACAATTTGCCTTCGCGTGCTGTTCA
>JARJDZ010008078.1:0-43216 GCA_030264555.1 Aleochara sp. GC000083
AAGTAGGTTGGGATATGTAAAAAGGTGGGCTGGGTTTCTAATTTTTTCGAGTTTGAGTACTACTAGCGCCCCTATAGCGGATTTAGTTTGCGTAACTGACTACCGTACACCCTTAAAGGGGGAGATCGATCATGACTCCGCACTTTTTCGGTGCACGCAGCTGCAACTGTTGCGGCCGCTGCTCTCAATCAGGTGCATTCGGAGCGCACTAGTTCACTTTTCACATTTTCATCAATATCTCCGAAACTAATTATCCGAATGCATTCAAACTTTCAGGGATTGTTTATTATATATTCATGGACATATTTAGCGATTTGCAATATCGGGAATCAATTTGTTCACTAATTATTAATGTTTATAAATAAGAAGAGTTAATTTTTCTTAGTTGAAACGCGATTTTCTCGCAAACGGCTCGGCCGATTTCCACCAAATTTGGAATATAAACTAAGTTGTAAAATGGCCGGGGGTGGCACTTTACTATGAAAAATGAAATAATCGGTCAATTGTTTCATATGTTGCTTTTGTTGTACTTTCAATCGATTCATTTGACATAATCAAATCTAGCAAATGTTACTGATAGATCATGATCTCTCTGGACCGAATTTACCCGAAAGAGCGTTTCATTCCGAGCGTTACAAAGTAGCTCGTTTCACTCCCTATAATTTTTTTCACAGCGCTCCAAAAGAAGTTTTCATTTCAAAAATGTATTTCAATGCAGTTCATTCTGGAAACCAAACCGAGAACAAGACCACTGCGAAACAATGCGAAGAATGCATCTCATATATTTTCATTACACAAGTGGAAACATTAAAAGCCATTTCTTCTCGTTTTCTCAGCACCGTTCTGCTTGGGATGCATCCTGGGAGGAGGTGGGATATGGAGGCGGCCAACCAACGACAATGAGTGGATAAAAGGCGACCGCAACTTCTCCAACGGGTTCAAGTCTCCGGAAAGTGCCCCAGTAGAAGAACAAGTACGTTGGAACATTTTAATTTTTCTTTCTTATCCACTCCTCGCTTATCCCTTAACAAATTCCCGTATATTTTCTGGAATTGCCCGCCTCCGACGCGTTTGGAGTGCGCTTCTCTGAGAACCAACTCCTTCGTGGAGTCCCTCGTAATGGACAATTAAATTCTATACATCTATGCACGTCTGTGCGCTCCTTTAGAGGACAATTACTCCCGACCGTCCCCGGTTATAGTTCCCATGGAATCACTTATAATTATTAATGTCTACCTAAGAATGCGTAATAATCATTACGCTTCAACGGCAAGGATTCAAGGCTCTCGCCCTCACCGTGTTGAATGCAAGTGTCTGGACATTACAATGCGCCCGAATGAATGCGATTCGCTGGAGTAATGCTCGAGTGTTACACGGAAACCGGAAGGAAATGCTCCTTGTTACGGACGACTAAGGTTGCTGCAACTTCTACACCGAGCACCAATACTACCAGTTCCAAGTTCAAGCAGAAGCAACTCGACTGAATTGTAGGTACAGTTAGATGCAACATAGTCATTCATAACAATGAATCGCGTTGATGATTATGGATCTTTCAAGATGTTCCCTGGTTCCAATGCACCAACCAGTAAGATCAAACTGAATTTCAAATATTCCAGGATCTCCCATTTCACTGCTCCCGCCTTCTGATGGCTGGAACTCTCTACTATGGGCAACTCAATTCAAGTGGTAATAAGTCGAGAACAATTAACTTATTGCTCACAGTGCACTCATTGTCGCATTCCACTAATGGTTTTGATCAATAATTTCATCACTTAGGTTCTAGACAAATCATGTCTTAAATGTTGCACTCTAATTACACAAGAGAGCCCCGAGGAACTTCATACTGTTTGGAAAGCCAAGGTAGATCGATCTTCTTGGGATGGTCCTATAAAGTAAGGACCTTTATTGTCAGGTGGACGGATGGTTCCAGAAATAAAAGCAAAATCATGTTAAAAATGGCTTGGGCATTCGGTGAATTAACAAAACGTGATTATAACTCGCCAATTCCATCCACACCAATCGCCTGAATAATGAGGTAGGACCAAAGCTTTTTTTACAGCTAAGCACTTAATAGTTTAATGGATTTTTCTTTCCATCCGCACGCATATTCACCACCCCCAACATTCGAGGAAAACCTCCGAAGCCTGCGGTCATTATCCGAGATAAGCTGACCGCCGGTGGCACTTACGACCCTCTGCGTGCTGGATCGATAGTTGACACCCGGCCGCAACGGGGGCGGCAGCGACGACGACGGCGACGACGTCCACCGTCGAGCACGCACATCTTGGATATCAGATATATGCGTACCCAGGAGCTTCCAGCATGGTGTGCAGAACACGGTCATCCCCCATCGTGTCCCGAGGTTGGTTGCACTACTCATTCATTTTCCAACTTCAATTCAGCACGTTAATAAAATATCGCACCCGGGGGGTGGAGATGGGGGGCCGATTTTGTTCCTTTATTCCAGCAAGGCAAACAAACTACAATGTTGCATAGAGGACCACCGATGGAGGCGGCAGCCAACCCATGATGATGACGACTAGGTTCACGACAATGTCCGCTTTCCTTGCCGTAGTCGCCGCCAGCACCACCACCCCCATGCAAAAGGGGCAGAAGGGGGGCATATGCATATGAGCAGCGTCTGCTTTCATATTTAATTATTGTGAAATACACCACCTGATGGCTGGCTGAGTCGGCGGCAGTCGCTCGCTTTTAATGCATTCACAACCCTTTCTGGGTCTTGCCTGCGAATGCTTCGCCTTTGCTTTCCTAACAACCGGCTGGGTCGACTGACTGCCGGGTTGTTGTTGTTGTTGTTACGATGTCATGCAATCCAAGTATAACTTGGTATCAAACTGAGAAGGGGGCGGTTGAATCACAAAACGACGAAACGTTTAGCCAAAGTGCTGGCTGACATCCAGTTACGAGCTTTCCGGTCTGAATTATTCCACGAAAATTGCAAATTTTCTCTTGAATCTTTAATGGACACACTCTAAATGCTGCAAAATACCGAACACTATATTTTGTAAATCAAGGTGTAACTGATACCTTGTAGACCTAATCCATGGATGATCATACTACTAGAGGAACCAATATCAGTGTCTTCGGTTCTTTGATTCTTTGGTTCTTCAGTTCTGATTCTTAACTTTGGAATCTCAAAGGACCTCTTACTCGCCCTTAGTGAACAAACTTCTTTCAAGGTCAAGCCTGGTTGTGGTCCTTATTTTGGTTCCGCTGTCTTTGATCTGTAAAACCAAGATCTGTCCAAAATCTTGTAAATCACATACAGTAAACCAAAAATTACCACCAATTACCTTAATATGGTTAATACAAAGGCAATCACGACACAATTCCATTGACGTATTGCTAACACTGTTATCGCAAGACATTTCGCAGAAACTCGCTCGTTAAATATTGGCGTCCATTATATTTGTCCGTCGAGGCATGTCGCCAATTGAAAAGAAACCACCGACCGGGTTGGCATTGCCCCAGTGCTGAGGGCTTTGTCTCTGGTACAAATGTGACAAAACGATGGCTCCAATACCGTCTCTGTCACCGCGTTCCCTCATTTTTTCGCCACGCGTTTATTTCTCAGTATCCTCACCGAAAACAAGAAAGGACGCAACGAAGGAGAAGTAGAAAAGGCTAAAGGAACGAAAAAAAAAACGAACGAACGAAATACATAAAAGCTTTCTGCAGCATATGTGTACTTGTCATGTCAGATGCGATCCGCGGTTCGAGGGGACAGGCATTTCAAACACATGTATGTGTACCCTTCAGCCCCGTTCCCGAAAGGCGGCGACCCACTCTACACGAAAAATGTGACAAAACGACCCAATAATAAAGATACAGATTGCCAAGCGTTTCTTTTCTTCGCATCGACGTTTTATCATCGCTGACAATTCGGCGCGCCGCGATGGTTCGCAATATTTTCTCTTTCTTTAGGCGTATCAATGCAGTGTAGTGATTCTCGTTGATTTTTTTCCTTCGCAACGAGATTTTGCCCTTCCCTTTCGATTTCATTTTGCTTTTCATTTTTTGGTGGAATATTTTAGAATACGTGTACAGCCTTTGCGTGCATTTCCAGGAAGGCGGGCGAAAAGAGGAGAGGTAAAAGGAAAGTGATTCTGTATCGGGGCTCAAAATTGAATCGAAAATCAATTTCGCTTCAACGTGACACTAACACATTGGGTGGGCACACACAGATGGGAGCTCAATCTCTGTACTGCATCACTGGTTATGACGTACTTCAATGATGAAATTAGTCGGAAACTTGCATGTTAGTCCTAAGGTTGTATGATAACAGGGAAATGCTGCTTAGGGTCTCATGGAACCAAGCCTTGAGTTGGGGGCGAGTACTGAAAGCTGAAATTTTGCTGACAGAACATGTAAAATTGATTCAAAGAGATATGTGTCATCTTAATGAGATGTAACTTCATCAGTTTGATAAGGATCTGGTAAATTTGAAGTTTCCAAAGACTTTACCTGTGAAGAAGTATCGGAATTTAGGTGTTTAGGTGTTGGTAAAAGATGGAATCTGTAAAAGTTAAACGCTTTCCAAATTGGTAAAGCCCGCAATCAAATGGTAAATGCAACCAAAATCCTTTTATCTCTTATTGCGTTCATGCTCAAAAAATGTTTTCCATTTCTCCTGCTACGTTGAACCGCTGGTTGGCATCCAGACGAGCAATCCTAAACGAAATACCCAACGAGTGCGCAAAAAATGGCCAGCAACAACATATTCGCGTTTAGGTGCAAATAAAATTTGCATGTGCCAATAAAAAAAGGTTTAATTTCGTGCGGAAAATCCGCACTAATGGAAATTGGCGAGTGCATATAGCAGAAGGGAGGCGGTGCTGGTGGCGGTAGCGGCGTGGCCGTGCACTTCATGCCGTTTCCGGTCATCACGCACACATCACGTTCCACGGCGCGCAAAAAGCGTTTGCCCATTTTTTTTCGCGCGTCGCTGTCGCGTCTACTTGATGAAAGCACCACTCGAAGAGCGGTGCCCCAGCATGCAGAGCCCGGCAAATTCAAGAGGTGCCAGCTCCGAATTAAAATACAAGTGCCCCATGGCAAAAATATTATAATGCGAATCAACCAACATGGCTCCCTAATTCATGCGCACACTACTTCCTCCACTTCTTCCGGCCGGCCTGTTCTGGTTTTACATATTTCGCACATTGCAACCACTTTTAGGTCTGTCTTAGGGTATCACTATATTTGCAACTGTCATTTATTTATGCGTAAGGTATGTCGTTTCATCGGATTGCCAACATTCTGGAAGCTTCGATCTCGGTCCAACCCTCCCAAGAGCTTCGAAAGGCATAGAATGCAGCTACGCAGAAACGCCACAACGCAAAAGGCCCTCGGGAACTTCTATCAAGAGCGGGAGGAACGTGTAAATTAATTCCGTTGTGGGAGGGAGACATTGGGGAAACGAGAGGAGACATACGCATTAATGAAAATCTCCCCGTTTTACTTGAAGAGGGAACTACTATTGAGATTGGGTAATAAGACGTAAGAGGGTACAAATCATGGGCGCCCATCCGTTTCAGCACTTGAATTTTGAATTTGGCGAAAATCAGAACAAAATTCCAAGTAGCAAAAAAAACGTCCCAAAGAATGAAGACACATAACCAGACTCTGTCTGGCTCGAGGCTGGGAATCCTAATGGTTGGGGAAACTGGTGCGACACAATCGATAAATCAGGCGGGCGTAATAATGAAGACGAATTTTGGAATGCCCGGAATTTATGACATTCCGCACGGTAATTCAACGTCCCGTGTCCCGCAGCCGGGGCTAATGAATCCGTCCCAAGTATTTCTGCCCAGGCTGCCATCCGCTCCTGCGAGGCAACGAACGATTCCAGCATTCATACGTTTATATTCCCGTGGCACAGCTTGCTTACGGCTTACAGCGCTTCGGTATTATCTAACCGGGGGCGGTAGCAGGGCACAAAATTCGTGCAATTCGTATTGCGTAAGAGGCCGCGAGAAAAGAGTCACAGCTGTGGGCAATTTTTCCTACCGACCACCTTCCTCCACGAAGAGGAGTCAAGGTCTCTGAGTAATTAGCTTCCAAATTGGGTTCGCTATAAGTTTTCTCGGCCGGTGGCGGCATTACATGTGAAGTCACGTAGTAAATTTAATTCGGGAGGGGCCATCCGGATGAGGGGGCGAACGCCGTATTCAAAGCACACGCATAAGGCATGCGTCTTTCTGCTCCCATTGGTCTCTTGCGGGGCACATTTCTAACATCACGACACTGGCGATAATTAAACGTTTGTCAAATTACACTACAGCCGCCGCTGCAGCCGTCCCCGTCTGTGCCTAATCTACGGTGAAATTAAAAGTCCGCGCGCGCCTCCCGGAAAACCCCACTTCCAGGCCTTCAGCATGTGGCGAGAGCCACGAGGTCTGAGCTTACAAATTCCTTCGCAACCGCAACCCTTTGCTCCACACTGTGGTGGTCCTTCAGCCTCCGAGATTCGCTGGTGACCGCCACTCGTACACCATCGATTCAACCCTCCTCCTTGTCCTTCCAGGCCCCAAAACGAGAAGCAATGCATAATAAATATATAAGCAATTCCGGATTCCAAATTCCGGACGCGTTCAGTGTGCTTGAATGATTATGGACCAACGCATTTTCTAATTGAGATTTTTCAACCTCTCCTGCAATTTCCACACCCAGCCAAGTGACGAGGACCTTCGTCGTCCCTCAAGTACCAACATTACGACTCCACTTCCGAGTGTATCCACAACGACCTGGGGGTTTGAGGGTGCTGGCTAGATTAGTCAATATACTTGACGACGTTTGCCCCAATCGTGGGCGGTTTGGGAGAGGAATAGGGATCGAGTGAGCGCGGAAATCCCTCAGCAGGCAGCCCAGTTCTTATCTGTTTATTTGCATATCACGACCATCTCGGGTACACGTGCGCTCGCAATAAAATAGAGATGTCTATGGCGATGATTTTATCGACGTGATGGCTGATGCCATCATTTGCAAACGCTCAGCCTTCGTGGTTGTCCTTGGTTGGAACGAAAGAGACGGGCGCGAGATACAAAACGGGACACAAAGCGACGACGACTTGAGGGGAGACCCTAATAGGGCTCACGACAGAAAATTTCATTCTTTGGGTCATAAAGAAGCCGGCGCAAAGGCAGCCAAGGCGACATGCTGGTTATGTTTTACGTTCACATCAATGACACATCACCATCTATGATGGTCCTCTGAAGGCGGGCGGCAATTGGGATGCGATTCACACTCGTGCAGGGAGAGGCGGCCATGGCGGTTGTAAACCACGTCAAATTTAATCAAACAGCCCTCGATGACGTCCCGGTTTGGCGGATAGAGGATAGGAAGTCTGTTTATTATTTCAGCAGCGCGGTCAGCAGTAATAATGCAAGCACATGGCAATGTTTGGACAAGAAGGGGAAGCAAGGCATTCGGCAATAGAATTCTTCGTCCAAGTCCCAGAATAGACCAGTCGGGAATAGTAGTGCGCCCTCTTTCTATAACATTGAGTTTCCATCTCGTTGGTTGACCACTCACAATTTCATATTAGCCGTAGAGTGTTGGCGAACTTGGCGTGTTGGTTATGATGGTTTGCATTCTGCCAACTCGGATAGGCAAATGCCAACCGACCACCGACTGCGTTCGAGTCGCAGATTCAATACGCACTGTAATGCTCAACCGAGCAATGAGTCGGGCAGAGTTCTGGGTTGGTTTGAACTAGATCAGAATCAGCTTATCTCTCGTATATCTCACAGGGGAAGACCATAAAGCCACGAATTTATATTGCGGTGAGGGTGAGCTCTAGAGCTGGCGTAATGATTTCCAAATATTCGAAAATTAACGGACTGCGTGTAACGACCAAATGTCCAGACCAGACCTTCATGGTCCCCATGTATTCAATCGAATTGGACCATGTTAGGAAGCTGGTTAGCACTAATGTGTTTGCTTTCAGTGGTCCCAATCACCACCCACTCTGATTTCCAATGACTTAAATATGCAAATATCGGGTCAGCCTTTCTCAACCTACGGAGAAGGCTTAAACCTTTCATGTCCCATAGGTAGACGCAAGAAGGATCTTGGTAGGAAACTCCAAGGTACAAAATCTTTCTGGGAAATAACTTATTGTAAGGATCATGGAGTAATAAATGTAGAACGAACCCATCCAGTAAATATTTTCCGTAGGGCATCGAAGATGAGTGGAACCACTCTCAAAATGTGCCAATGAACCAGCCTTCACTTCTCACCCAACTAAAGCCTACGCATCCCAAAGTTGCAAAGCATTATTATCCTCATCCGATTCATATCGGAAAGAGCTTCTCTGAAGTGCGGAACCCAGAACCCAGAACCCAACTGAAAATCGCTACGGATTATTGCTGTACGGGTGAAAAGTATGCGCAATAAAGGCAGCATGCGACCCAGGAGCATCAATGAATCGATGTGTGTTGGGGAAGAGTGAAGCAAATAGAATGGAACGAAGGAAAAAACAAATTTCCACCCAGGCCAAACCAGAGTATCAACCAGGTTGCTGCCGCGATTCCCAGACAACGATGTCGACGGCGACGATCAACGGAACGAAATCTTTCGCCAAAGTGGTCTGAATCACTGGTCATAATCGTAATCGCCTGTGCAGCAGAGTGGTTGCTCCCATTCCTACTCTGGCGAGATGCTACATGCTGCTGGTGCTGTTGGGTTGGCTACAGAGCCATGAAGACACCCAGCACCTCGATGGGTTGGATGCATGAGACACGCGCGCCTTATTTCTTAACTTCCACTCTGCAACTAATGGACGCGGACGTCCACGCTGGCCAGCACCATAAATAACGCAAACGGTAACGACCAACGCAACGCGCTGCGCCGAGTCAGTGGTACCGAGTCGAATGATGGGCCAAATGGTTTATATCAAACAAAAGGCAGCTCGTTAGCGCGACCCTCTGCCGTTCGGCAGTTAAACAATCTTATCTGACCGCCGTCGGTTGGTGCTGAGTGTACGCGCGCATATCTACCAGGGTTTGCAACTCTATTTTCTTCATTCGGACAATGTCTGAAACGAGCAACAGCGTAATGCGTGAGCAGTTTAGAGTGGTGCGGTCTGGCCTAGGATGGTGGCTCTTTGCAATGTCTGGCCAGCCCCGATCTCTCCAGTCCACAATGGCATCCGACTGGAGAGAATGGACGGTTTTCATCAACGTCCGATGCCATCATCATTCCAGAAATACGCTCGGTCTGTCTCTCGGGCTGGCTGAAACGTTCGCACCACTAGATATTGACCAATTCCAAGCTACACGAAAAGGGGGGCTGACTTGTAGTAAAGTCAGGTTCGTTTCCCCGATAGCAATAGACTCACTGGATTTCTTCGATTGTTGGATCGGAAAAAGCTGCATAGCTTGCAAATGCCATAACACAATTCCCCAACCATAAATCCAAGCTGTCATCATTCGTTCCAAGCTTGCAACAGCTCAATTCAAACCATAGCCAATAATTGCAGCATATCAGAGTACAAAATATTTAATTACAAGTCAATTAAACTTGCAACCATTATCATTACTCCTGGCTTGACGGAAACTTCCTGCCCTGGTATGTTTGGCAACCGCAGCCGAACTTTGAACGCTCAGGAAGCTCGGAAGGTTGTTGTCCAACTTTGGTTATCCGATTGTTCTTGAACAACAAACATCTTCCTCGTCGAATAAATTGCACACATACGCTGTTCGGATAATGGCATAATGCATCAACCAGTTCATCTCGAACCGATCTGCTTCTCGTCTGTTAGAAATCAAAGGTTTAATGAACGATTGTGGATTGTTCGAGAGCACATCTTTGCCTCTTCGTAATGGTCCAACTGCTGCGTTAACGACGCATCCATCGGTCGAGCGCTTCTAATTAGAAGACACGATACGCTTCGTCGATTCGTACTCGTAAATGAGATATTATCATAATTGCCACGCACCGAGCAGAGGAAAAACTGTAACATGGCTATTATGAAGGAGGAACTCTCTTCTCGAACGCTAAATCAAGCATTTTTGTCACTCCGAGCGCTGTGTGATGATTCAGTGCATGAAATCTCTGCACTTCCTTCGTTAATTGCATGAACTCACGCAGAAAATGCACTTCCAATATCCGACTACCATCAGGGTTTGTTATATAAATATCGGAACGTGGTGCAATTAGAATTGGATCACTAGCAACTGTGAGATCTTGAAAGTGAAAGCTGCCAGTGTACCAGAAACAGGAACACCAACAAGAGAGGATGGAATGGTGTTGTTGCAAGGTATGGATCAATAAATCTCTTATGATGATGTTGCCAGTTTAATTAGCAGGAAGAAATCGTGTCTGACGTAACGGGAATTGGCAGTCGCAACAACAACTTGTGTCTCTGATGTCTCAGACTTGTTTTGGTCTGGTCTAGTTTGGCATTTCCTCCTCTGCCATCCAACCAACTGTACACTTGCACGTTTTCGTTTCTGGTCGTCTTCTTGTACGATTGCTGGCGGCGTGTGTGCATGCGCATTTCCCGAATAGCGGAATTACTTCATGTCTTCCTCTGGACCCATCCAAACGATTCTTCGACATATCCTATCCGTGCTTGCTCCGGATCGAGTCTCTATGCGTCGTTTTTTCTTCTTCATCTTCTTCTTCGTGTGTACGTTGCGCTCGATGCCTCCTCATACATTGGCCAGCCGAGTTTACGTTTGCATTACATTTTAATTCAGTGTATGTGCCCGAAGCGGACGTGACTAAGATCGTTCGAGATAATAAGATAACGCCAATCGCGCGCGCGTCTGAGCTGCGTCTGAGTGCGCGAGCGGCGCAAATACAAGAGTTTTCCCATCGTTTCCCAGGCTTCTTGTTGCTCATGCTTCTCTCACATTGCGGGCTCCTTCCTTTCCATCGATTCGAGTGTTCGTTTTTCGCATCGGCAAACAACATCAATAGTTTCTCAAAATTCCCCAGCAACGATTTCACGTTAATCCCTCCGCTTTAAAGTTGCAAAATTCAAAAATTACCATCGTCCTCTCAGCTCTCCCAATGGGAAAATAAGTCTGCAGGAATTTAAGACAGGATACAATAATACGAAAAATACAAGCAAACCATCTAGTTGTACATTCTTCTTCGATGGCGGCGCAAAAAGAGGGTCGCCAGGGGCAATTAAATTATTCAGCCAAAAGGGGTGAAAGCAATTTAAGTTAATGCGGTTCCATCTGAATTACGACGCGCAAATTTAAAGCTTATAGATGCAAAACATTTTCCTTTTCGTTTCGGTTTTCGCGCTCTGCTAGCAGCGGCAACACGAACAGAGCTATCGTACACAATCATAGATAGGGCTATTTACATTTTATTGCGAATTTATGCGAATTGATGTTTTCGCCTTGTTAAATAAAACACGTTTTGCTATTTCCAAGAAAATAATTGATAAGTTTTCCAAAAAGTAGTTTCATCTGATTGCATCAAAGATCTTCGGATAAGAGAGAATCGATAGGGTAATGAATTCGAAAATGCGCACTATGTACTCATACTACAAGCTGGTTAAGAGCATTGCGTACGCGCTTTGAATAATACTCGTTGCATTCAAGTGGGAAATGGTTTGAACTAAATTGAAAACTAGAAAGCGTGCACACTTATCACGGCACTAAAGGCATGAAACTAGTAAAAAATTAAAGAAATGAACCATCGACCATCAGAGCAAACTTAACAGTCTCAAGTCGTCGCTGTAAATAAACGAAAGGTCATAAAATCATCGAGCCATGTTTTTTGTTGCTGCTATTTTTCCCCGGGAGCAATCATTACCATCACTGCCCCAAGATTAAGTGAGTTTTCGCAAACAGTAATTCCGCTGCTTGCTTGCTTGCAACTCTTTGCTAGTTTATGCTTTAAAACACTTCCAAATT
This sequence comes from Aleochara sp. GC000083, assembly GCA_030264555.1. Classification (NCBI taxonomy): domain Eukaryota; kingdom Metazoa; phylum Arthropoda; class Insecta; order Coleoptera; family Staphylinidae; genus Aleochara; species Aleochara sp. GC000083. The sequence goes on from JARJDZ010008078.1 coordinate 11,901, forward strand.
TTATTCAAATGTATTCCGAGCACGGAATTAATTATTTTAAGTCACGAAAACTCTCAGGAATTAATGCAAATTAATTTGGCAGTCTTCAAGGTCCCCTCCATATACTTGAAATGAGTGCGTGCATAATTTATTAGGAACACATTGAACATGTCAAAATATTCAAAAATATTAGCCAAAAATCTAAATTAATTACAAATTCAATTAATACCTCGCTACCAAATTAATTTGTAGTTTATTTTATCCATGTGCAAATTACTATTGACTATTTGAGCTGGTCGAATTTCCAATCAATTTAATTGCGCCAATCAAAGCGCTGATTAATTAAATAATTGCAAATACGGAATGAAATATACATATTTGCAAATGGTTATTGCTGTTTACTATGATGATCAAATAGATTGGTTTAATTGCTTTCCAAATAATCAAACATCAACAATGGATGGGGAGATTTCTTTTATGTCATTTAAATTTTGCAATTCTGCCTCCTCGACTTGCAGATATTTTCGGGCCACTGCATCGACGAGATGTATGGCACTTCAGACTTCAAAAAAAATTCAAGATTGAAACGTTATAACAAGACAAGTCACGTTCGTTTTCCAATACAAATACATAAGCAGTAGGTACGCGCAACCTGACAGGACAATAAAGTTTGCGCAAGGAATTTCAAAGCGTCCAGAAGGCACATACTTCAATCAAACACGGTCTCTCCCCATCCTTGGTATTCCCCTCACCTTCTTGATGCCTTCTTTTCATTCCCCAATTCGCAGTCTTTCCCCGTTACTGCTTTGTGCGTTCCAGCCATAAAATAAAGATATCTTCAATGTCGATTTTATGTTGACTAGATTGCTTCATCGATCTGCATTCTGCAACGATTCAATTAAAACTGTTTCTAATCACGTCACAATTTCCCCGATAAGTATCAAGCCTCATCTTTTCATATTGAAGGAAATGCAGGCAAGATACATACCTTTGGAAAAATATGGAAGACATGATGTCCTTGGAGGTTTTCCCAAACGTTTTATCCGTCATCTTTCGTTTTATTTGACGCGCATTTAAAGTACCTAGCGCGTTGCGCTCGTCTAACATTTAAATTAGATTTCCATTGGCGTGGAAGGCGTCTAATTTCCCGATGGACGTGCAAATGCAAATGCAGATAGTGTGTCCTGGACAGGGATTGGCAGCTCTTCGTTGAACGCGTTCGATGCGATTAAATTCATTCAATTATTGTTATTGCATTCTGACATGTCAAATATGAGCGACAAATCGAATCTCCAACTGGGACGATTCAATATTTGCCAGGATTTTAATGATGGTGATTTTCTGGAGTGCATTTCTTCCATGTCCATCATAATTTTACCAAATCAATGAATTGAAACCAGGTGGAACCAAAATTTGAGAACTAATAATTTAGTAGGAATCAACATTTTCAACGTTTTCTAGGTCAGAATATTTTCATCAAACGAATAAATTTTATATGACTAATATATCCCACATGGTCATGGGTGCAAAAAGGTAGCTACAGTTGAATATGGGGGATGAGATGGGTGAGTTTCCCCAAGGGTATCGTTTATTTTGATACATAATATTGTACGCATTTGCTTCCAACAAAATTGACCGCAAAAAACCTGCATAATTTATACTCTCTACGTGTGAATTTCCCATTGTTACATTGTTCTACTATCAACAACAACCAAAAAGATATCATTTTTTGCCAACAAGTCCTGAAATAATATAAGAATTTTCCAGATGAATCTCCCCCCAAATTTCATTAGGATATAAACTGAAAGTAATTACGACAATGGGAATTATTTCTCCCGTTCAAGTTTGCTGTGTCCTTGATGCAACGGCGTCGTCCGCTAGTGAAACGGGACAAAAAAGGGAATCCCTCGTTCTTCCATCCAATTAGTGGTATTAATGTGCAACCGCAAACGGAGCGCGCACCGCAGACGAGCACTCAACTCCGGGAATGCTGGAAGCAAAAAGTTTGGCGCGTGCTTATAAAAGTAATTGTGGATTAAATGAGGCCTAGATTTCCAGGTGTGTGCGCCAGAACCCAACAATCCACCGATTTAGTACGGGAACCGGCTGGATTATAATTTAACTATGCAATCCGCTGTTGGTGATGGTGGTGGTGGTGTGCACCATGTTTCCAAGGACCTTCCATAAAGTGCAAACACACTTGCCAGCATGGTACTCGATACTCGCCCACCATCCAGAGACAACGAGGACCGAAACGACCCAACATGGTGGACGCATTGCTCCAATGCCCAATGTCCAACCGCCCAGTATCCCGTCTCCCTCGCAAGCGCTGGTTGGGATTGCCATGCACGTTGCGGTGCTAGTTACGTATTCCAGTTTAATTGAAATGATCGCGGTTTCGTAATTTACGTGCTCGACCCCTTCGACTGGGTTGCTGGTTGCAGACGCATCCTCGAGCCTTGCGGCATCCTCGTCCAAATGGCGTACACCGCCCATGGTAATATAATACGGGGGATGCATGTGCTATTTGCCATCGCCATTGCGCCGCGGCCTGTAGCTGTTGCAATTGCAATTGCATTGCAATGGCATCACATGGCATTGCTCGGCCAGAGTTCCTATCTGTCCGTCTGCGCGGGTTGGACACGTGCTTGGACACAGCCTGCTACCGGATAGCGGATAGCGGATAGCTGACCAGAGTGCATCCAATGGCCGCAGTACATCGAACATTTGCTGGATACGAACACACGTACATGCATCATGATTACGCATTACATGGCGCACATAATCGCATATAACTGCCCGAGATATTGATGGGGTACTTGATACGGCTTCTCTGTGGACTTGGGACGTGGACGGTCCCAATCGCACATCCCAGGCTCTCTGGATGCGTACGCCATATATAGTTAATATTATCCGCATCCGCTCATCTCACTGTACCCAATTCAGGAGGAACCCATTATACATGTATTGATAATGGTAAATCAACTTGCTAGGTGTATGTGTGTACATTGCATAATGCACTGGTAATGCATTTAAGGGCTGTTTGCATTGATTTCCATTATACAAGCCCCTCTGTGTTTATAGGCAATATTTTGCTTGATAATGTCTGAGGTGGGTTAAATCAACTCTGGAATACCTTAGAATCACCCATTACTAATAGTTATCCTAGCATCACTTTTGGTCTTCAACATTGTAGGCGCCTTCTCGATTTCTTGGTTTTTGTATTTCTAAGCCTATTTACTAGTTTTTCCCTCAGTTGATATTAGACTGCTATTTGTAACATGCTGGATCAGACCCATGTTAGTTTACGACCGCATGATAGAACAACGTACGGGTGTCTTCATGTGAGGGCGGAATGGAAAAACATGGTGAAACAAAACGAAAGTTGAAAAACAGACCACATACACAACACGTATGGCATGAAGGGCAACCAGCAGTGGAGACGGAGAGCGAAAGGAAAAAAGCGGAGGCTCCTAATTTTCCACAAGCACGAGCTAACAGCCAACCATTAGTTTTACCCACGTTAAACACGACGTGGAGCCTTTTTTGCTCTCTGGCTCGCCTGCATGAGGTGCTTAGAGGTGCGAAAGGTCCCTGCTTACTGGCTGCTTGCAGAGGGCGGTGTACAATCAATGTGCCCAAAAATAGGTGCGAAGTCAGCGTGTTCATAAATAATTCCATCGGGTTCTTTTTTATTCTGCATTTTTTCTCTCTGCAAGCAGGGTGTGGGCGATCGCGTGATTCTATTCCTTGAGGTTTTCCCGCAAGGTTGCTAAGGAGATGATCGGTTAGTTGAATTTGTAATATCGAACAGGACCAATCATGGGGCTTGGAGGAAACGACAGAATTTAGTGTAAAATAGTGAAAAGTTAGTTCCCGTTTTGTATGATGACTTCGGGGAGTTGACCAAACATTGAACGGAACCAAACGACTGCCCGAATTTCACTTGCTCGGCGTATTTGCGAGGGCGGCTGTGGTCAGAATGATTGCCCGACACCCCATCTAACATAATATAACGCCGCCCGGATCCGCAGCTGACTGGCGTCTATCTATTGGGAAATGTGTGCCCATCATTTTCCCAGTTTCTCCATCATCTATCTATCTATCCATCCAGCCATCCCGGCAGCAATCCAGCCTCCGAGTTTGCTCATATTCGCACATAGGTTATGACCATAATAGAGTGCCAGTGTTTTGGTTCACAGTTCAGACTCGGCAGCAAGCAGCCCCATAACGCTCCCAACCAACGTCCGACTATAAAACGTTGATGCGGCATGTTTTACCACCCAGCATCCTGGAGGATGCTTTACATCTTGAAACTGAATACGTTTGTTTGCGTCGCTCTCGGTGTTGAGTCACTTCGTTAGCTCGCTGGATGGCGAAGGAACGCGGGGAGTCCCCCAATGTTCGCATTCACTGTGCATGCATTCGCCATTTGCCATTTACCATTTGCCACACGAAGGAAAGCGACACTATAGTCGTGGAATGCCAAATGTAGTGTGACGTCCGGATTAGCATAGAGGGAATCAGTAAATGTCGCTGGCGAATTGCTTTCAATGCCCATCGTGATGGCATCATGGCATATGACAGCCATTAGGTTTGCTTTTCCGCATCATTTTTTTATTTACTGCTACCCACATTTCCGGCAAGTAAAAAATATTCAAGATTTACTCTACCGCAACCTATTTCGTCCAAGAATAATGTTCTTGACATTAACCTCGTCCTTAAAATGTCTAGGACCATGGACATAAGATCAACTACTACTGCAAAATAACGGAATTTTAAATGACATGGTAGAATAGAATGTTGGAATCTCACACCAAACTAAGGCCATTGCAGACTCCCTAAGAAAAGTGAGGTATTGGTCTGTGGAGCTTTAATACAAATCGCATCTCGCGACCGCTATTATTTAATCCGCCTTAGACGCTCTTATGCCCATATATATCCGGGGACGTCTCGTTTCCGGTTCGCTCTAACACACCACCACACCACGCATAGACATGTGACAAAGATATAAGGTGACTCGTGCATTGTACACGTTTTGTCCTGTGGGCGCTTGCAAGAAGTTGGAAGCTAGAGATGAAATGGAGTGGGAATCATCCCAAGTCGGAAGCGAAATTTATGGCGGCCGTTGTATGGTGACAAATTAAAGTTATAATTTTACGTAGCAAACGAATAAATTGCAACAAGTTCAAAGCGATGTCAGCCAACGAGGCGAAGATTTACGGGCCAATACTTCCGGACTTTCGGCACGAAAAATTTATAGCCCTCGCCAGCCAAAGTTGGCTCTTGCGGTCATCTTGACCTCCATCGGCGCACTACTCCCTCGTGAGCGAGCCACGTCCAAGACGTGGGACATATGCAACTGACTCGATTTCCAATAAGGACTCCCTGCCCGACATCGAGATATATACGAGGTGAATGAAGCACCTTTAACACCACGACGACATTGTACAAGTGTGCGGTGTTCGATTGTAGGAGTCTGGAAGGATCAAGTTGAAGATGCGAGGATGAGGATGGCGTTGTGCGGAAAGCGAAACCGCAACTTGAGGGAGGTTCGCGGGTAATTTGCTAATGGCCTCATATTTCATCCGGGAGCATCCGTTCGCAAATCGCAAAAATCCATCTCAAGCCACTGCGGCTACCATTGCTCGAGCAAGATCCGTCAATCGACACCCGTTAATCGATCATTCCCCTATTCAATATAGCGCGTGTGCATCGAGGCCACGTTCACATTCATCACAAGATTACACGAAGCTAGCAAGATGGCGAATGGAAGGATTGCAGCAATGTTACTATGCTTTAACTACTGTTCTAGGCGAAGCATATTGATTATTCAATTACTTCCGGGATGCGTTTTGCATGTTTATATGTCAAAATTGAAATCAAATTCGGATGTCACCTGCATGCATGTGACAAATTTAACTACAAATATCAATCAATATGGTGTAATGCACTATGCAGACCTCTCACCTTAATGTTGAGCACGCCATGAACCGCCTCGTCCACAACAGCAAAGTTGCCCTTGCCCAAACGCTTCCCGGTGAACTTGTAGTTACCGACGCTGATGACTTTGCGTCCGCCCAACTGCAGCGACATCATCCACACCAGCCGAATCGATGATATCGATCGATTTTGGAACGAAGATCAATTCAAATGCGGGTAGAATCGGGCGGCGAAAAACGGACGCGTTCGCGATGGCGGACGAGTTGAAGGACGTGCCAGCACTTTTCACTTCCTTCCGTATTTCCTCGTATTTTTTGGAACGCTATCTTAATTTCCCTAGCGCGTTGCGAAACGTTGCGCTGTATTTCATTGGCACACACGCACCGACATGCTACTCGAGTAAAATAACCTAATCATAAATAAATAAAGTGCAGTGCGGACAAAAACCGCCCCTTTGTTTGTTTCTTGTTTCTCTACGTTCGGGTGACAGCCAGCCGAACGTGGAAACCACTGATCGACAGATAACAATTATTGTTTGATTGTTGCGCGCCATTTGCACGCGTGGAAAAACCGTTAGGAAATCAGGCGACAGCAGCGCCATCGCAGCGTGCGTGCGCCCATAATGCACCGATATCGAAGATAGGAGCGTGTGTCGTTGCGAGTCAAGTCAATGTCGCACGAATAATGGGCAAAACATGTAAGCGAGGACGTGTTACACTTATCGAATGTGCTTCACGTCTTTCTCGCTTCGATGCCGCCATCGCTGCCGGGGCATAGATATTGCCAACTTCGAACCCAACACCCACACTTGCAAGCATTCTGTTTGCAGCTCCATATAACATTTAGAGCACTCTTCGGCGAGGATATCTGGCGCGGCAAGAAGCAAAGGTGCGTTTGGTCTTTCGCATCCATGACATCCGCACATCGACGACGACGCCCAAGCATGATAGACGACGACGCACGTTGGGAGACCTCGTCTAAGAGCTTCTTCAGTCGCACGTGACAAATGCAATCAATCACATGCGCACGCGAATGGTATCGGAGACGTTACCAGTCGCCAATCTTGGGCCATAATCAAAATGACATTTAAATGTCACGCGAGCAAGCCTACCGAAAATTCTACAAATATGTTTTTGCGAGGGTTTGAGATATAGGGACGAATGTGTTTGCCATGAGGGCGAAGCTGGAGGACGAAGGAGGAGAGGACGATGGGTGCCAACGAAAGTAATATCTGCGTTGAGAATGGAGGTGAACAGAATATGATGCATGAGAGGATCTTCACGCATTCGTAGACAATTTTATTACTTTATACGGCACGTTTATGTGTCAATTGATTTATGGATACTTTTTATTTGGATATCTCATCCTTCATCATGATGCGAGCACTCCAAACATTTGCTTTGATTTCATTTGGCCTAGAAAGTCAGAAGGCATTGAAATTGCAAAAAAATACTGGTTCATTGAGTAGTTTTTGCACGGAAAACATCAATTTTCAACTTTCAAACTATCAAATTGTATCCCAAGCACGGAATTGGATTCTGATATAATTAGACAGCATGATTACCATAATCAAGTAGCGAGAAGGACATTGATTAGTGTTTGTTTTAATTGCCAATGAAATTGAAAGGCTCACACCTTAAATCGGACAAATCATCTCGAAATAAATCACTCTAATCCCACGATCAAATACGAATTTAATGATTTGTTATCCGGTTCGCTCCAAATCATAATTAGCATATTACCAATATAAACATGAATAAATTTCGAGTTATCAGGGCGCCACCAGAAACAGAAATGTAGTCTAGCCAGAAAACGAAGTGCGTGACGATCAACTCGAGTTTACTTCTAATCCGTTCGTGTCCAACGTGTCTCGCAATCGCCTTGAAGCTGACGCCGAAGAATCAGAAATGTGTGCTGTTTAAACGCTTCCAATTGCCTCGCTTGCGATTATTATTAATAGCATTAAACGTCAACAAAACGAATGAATAATGAGCGCGTCCATAGTGGAGTAATTAAGTGTGCAAATGAACACCACTCAGAGTTGAGGAACACAATCATCATATTGATTACTATCACCTGCTTTGATTTGCTCGATGGGATGTTGTTGTTGTGTGTGCATCCAGAATAAGATCCAACAGCAGCGTTGTAAATACTTAATGTTTGTCTGGCATTTGTCCAGCCAGGCGCAGATCAAGAATCAATGGTGGAAGCTGAAGAGGTATGGGAAGCTAATGTATCTATGTGTAGCGACATAAATATTTATAAACGCTTGCAAATTGCAGCTGGGCGCTCTACGCTTCGAGGTTGAATTCGTTTTCGTCCTCGAAAGCGGTTTCAGCTTCATTGCTTGTGGGATTGTATTGCATTGGAATTGTTCGAAATGTTGCGTTCAAGGCTAAACACACAGCGGCATCAGCTGTTTTCTTGCTTGCTGCAGTGTTTACATATTTTAATTTGTATTTTTCACGTTTGCAGTCTTCAATTTGAAAAGATAAATATGAAGCAGCACACGGAAAATATAGAAGGATTCAATTTTGAGGGTTGAAGATGTGTGATACTCAAACAAAATCCATGCCTTTTTCCATGGTATATTTTCACTTACTAATATTTTTTTCCAAAGTTATGTTGTTGGGTAGGTTGACTTTACCGTATTTTGGGGATACTTGCAGAATGCACTATAGAAATGCTACTTTATTTACATTCAATGCCATGCATTTCTAGCTTACTAATTCTTGGACTTCCAAAACATTGACCAAATGAGTGACAAGCATGCGATTGAATATGCATCGCTAGATTGCAAAATATATGCTAGACGTTAAACAAATTAAACAAACATAACAGCCTCACTGTAATTTACATTGCATTTAGGTGCTGCCTCCATTACCATTAACAATAATTTAATTCAAGTTGTAGTTAATAATTAGCTTGTGCAAGAATTCATCATAAACATTAGGCTCATTAAGATTTGTTATTGTGAGTTGTCTATGGAAAAGTTTATGGAAAATATTGAAATGGGGAGAACATCCCAAGTTTCAATATGTAACAGATCTGTACAACGAATTAAGAGCATAGAAGAGCAACGAAAAGCACATCAGAGCACACGGATGGTTTGTTCAATTTAATGTTGTCAACTATTTCAATTAAGTCATTCCCAAGTTGGCGTGTAAGTGCGGTTGATGGAACAGTGAAAGTTTCCCCAACATACAACACAAACGCATAGTTTCTCATGTGTGGTGAATTTTCCGAGGCGTTTTAAACGTTTCCCTGTTTGGCACTGTTCCCCAAACTATTTCATTAGCTTCCATGTCGCTAAATATGTACGATTTCATTTGAAGTGATGACATCCGCAAGTTTGGCAAAGAGGCAAGCAATTCTGCGAATATTTTCTTCTTGGAATCAAATGCCTACAGATTCTAATGTAGTTAAAGTTATATTTGCTGCATATAAAACTACATTTTAAATCTACTTAAGATTTCAAATATGAAAATCAGTCATTTTCTGGGCATTTTATGATATTTTGGAATTTAATGAAGATTTTGTAGTTCTGGAATAAGGAAGGATGATATAACCACATCGCAGTGGACATACTATATAAAATTTGCAACAATTTCATTTCGTTTCTGTTCGGTCATTTACGACAATTGCAGATGTTATTTCCAGCAGCAATGTCATTGTCAGTGAAAATGCAATCGCAATTGAAGTGAATTCAGCACATCGTAAGCGATAATAAACGCAATCGTGATTAATAGTGCACGATGAAGAAACGATTGCATTAGCAATAATTAATCGTGGAGCCAACTGTGTGCAACCAACGAACGAACACTTGTGGGTTCGTAGGCTTAAAGGTTAAGTTACACCATGAAGTGGCTTAAGCTATACGCCGATTCCTCGTAAGTATTTCTCTGCTTTGCATTCGTCGTGTGCACGCTTGCATGCCGTGTGTGTCTGTCTGTTTGTTTGCGTTGTTTTAATTGTATCTCGATGTTTACGTATCGGAATGGATCGGGCGCGTGAAGCGAAATAAGCCAGCTGGCCGTACAACGCTCAAGCTGCTGGTCTCGCAATGAATGCAATGCATTGTATGTGACATAACACGAAGCAGATCATCATCACTTTTGATACTCTCCTACGCCGAGTACTCGAATGCTGACGGTGACCTTATTCGTCAGTATTGTTGTTAAATTGCTTAAAATGCTTTTGCGGCTGAGCAGCTTGCGCATGAGTAGCGAGTGCAATCGAATACTTAATGTTCCTGTTTGCAGATGTCGCTAGGAGGATGATTTATGGATTTGGAAATTTCTATTCCGTCGAATGACTTCCAAACTACGAGACATCAACATTGAGACTTCAGCAACTTGAATCTTTGAAGAGGATATGCTTAAACGAACTTCATAATATGAACGGTACGAATTGCATTTGATTTGAGTTAAACTCAAAAATTTCCCTTCTTTTCTGTGTTTCCGTTTTTGCATTGTTTTACTGTCGCAGATTAACCCATGCTGGCAGAAACCATCAAATAAATGGTGGAAAACATTTGCAAATCCGTATTTACAGCATTAAGTGTTAATATTAGAGAAGGCACAGAGCTGGGATTACTTGATATACCTTGCTTGCATTTTGCATTTGTTCGTTCGTTCGGTGCTGCAAGAACGTAGGGAAGGAAATGCAAAACGCGAAACCAAAATATGTAAATGTAAGTGGGCTTTGCACAACAAGCAGGGCAGCCATACGTTTTCGGCGCACTCAATTATTCCCCAGGTTGGTTGTGCATTGCACCGGACGAAGACGACCTCCAATGCAATAGTTTCAACAATACCTACCACCAGAAGCTCGGTTTTATATGCAAATATGTATGTATGTAGAGGTTTGCATTCGTTTTGTCTTGCTGCTTGTGTTTCATCTGCATTGCAAGTGCAATGTGAGGTGAAACGCCGAGAGATTTTGCATTTCATTTCTTCACGTTTCTTGGTGCTTTGATTATAGCAGGCTTCCATGGTAAATGGTCAAGAATTATATTGGCTGTGAACATTGCCAATATGCAAGTAAAAGTCAAGTAATTTGTCTATCGATTCAAGTTGGTTCCTTACAATATTACAATATTTCTCAATAACTTCAAGTCCTTCTCAAATCCTTTTTCAAATGTGGCAATCAATTTGCCTTATAAAGATTTATTTTCCTAGATAAGATTGATTCGATTTACCAATTGTTTGATAATGGAAATTTTACTTATTCACACACACCTTTGACACAAAACTTTTAGTGAGATGGCAAAAGGACTTCATTAACTGTTTGGTAAGATACATAGGTAACATTATTGCGAACATTTATATCCATTCGAACCTTTGCTGTCACTATTGATTTTGCATAAATGGCACATTTAAATCAATCTCTGAGGGTGGCTGAAGAATACTATCTACTTTTAGAATCATACCTTTACATGTTTCTAAATTAGAATTGAGATTAAGGTTCTTTATGCATGTGACAGTTGAGAGCTGTAAATTCTTATTGGGTTCAGAATTGATTGAAATTTAGGGGAGGACAATTTTCTATAAAGATATTTATTGGTTTTCAATTTCCTTGTTTAACACCAGTTTATAAAGTGAAAACAAACGAACGAACAAATTCATTACATACCATTATAAGAAGATTGATTAATTTGTAATTTATTTCATTTTTGTTATAGAGAAACGCCCAATCAATGGAGACCTGAGCACCAACATGCAGCCTGGAAGCAACGCAAGCAACAAAAAACTGGTAAGCAGAATTTAATCATAAATCATATCGAATAACATAATTTACATGCAAGCACAAATACTCTAACGAGCAACCTTGAATTTGACCTACATACGATGCCAGACTTACGGAAGCAAAAATTGAGCCAAATTCAAGGTGACCACCGCATGTCAAATCAGTCTTCAAACCAGCTTCAAATCGAAATTAATTAGGCGAAGATAAACGCTAACATAATTATAACCTGCAACGGAAGCACAACCATGCAATACACAATTAATGCATGGAAAACTTCAAACTTGGGGGGCAATGAGAAAACGAAACTACGCATTATTGGCAATCTTTATCTGATGCACTTCTGTTGTTGATGGCGCCAAGGTTAACATTTAATTTGCTGTAAAGCGAATCATCAAATCATCGATATCTAATGCATAATATGGCAATTCCTCTTTGAGATGTTAAATACACAATGGTCCAGTTTGTGAGTGTTAGAGGTAAAGTAACGCAAATAGGCAAATTTAAAATGCAGAGTGTTACTTTGACCAGGGTCACCACGAGAAAATTGCAACCTAATCGTTTGTTGCTAATTATCACAACGGCGGCAGCGGCTAATAGAAATCATTGTTGTAACAATTGTTGTAAACTTTAATCGCTTATTGCAAATGTGGCACGAGTGTGCTAATTACTCATTAGTATGCAAATGCTTGATTTACTGCGTGAAAATCTATTGTATTTTGATGATGTATGTGAGTGGAAACTCAAATTCAGATGACTGCAAAAATTTGTAAATTATACAAATTCATTAATTTTTTATTGGATTTCTGACTAGAATTTCATTATGCTTTAAGGTTAATTAATAGAAAAAATTCCCATCCATATTCAATGTGTCAAAAATACAATAGATTTGTTGCGTTTTTTATTCGTTGCGAATAAAAAATTGGGTAGATATAAAAAGATTAGCGAAACAAATCGCGTTTCGCTATTTACAATGTAATATGCAAATCGATGCACACATAAACACATTCCTGTTTGGTCGTTAGTGCTCGAGTGTGCGTGGAAGAATAGCAGAACAGCCGTAGACATTATTAAGTGTGATCTCATAAATTTTAAATATAATGTACGGCTGTCACTCAAACTGCGTTAATGTGTACGTTCTATGGGCTGCGTTCGCGAATCGTAATTATATTGTATATCAACGTCGTACGATGTTTGCGCGCGTTTTGCCGCGGTTGGAGACGGCAAGTCTGCGACCCACGGATTTTCTAGAAATACGAGTACGACAAACAACTCCTCATAATACACACTACAGACTTATAGACTGTACTAAATAAATGTAATACTCTATGGATGAATTTCAGCTTGACGCTTGACGCTTATCACATCTCCTCGTAGTCTTGAACAATCGTGGAGTCAATAACACAAGCAAATACATAATTGTTTATTTTGTCACGATGATAAATTAGGGTTTCATTTGTTATGTCCACAGTTAGTAATACATCGACATTTTTCTATTGAAAAATTTTCATTAGAAATTTTGATAAAATTTGATCTGCATAGCTAACGAGAATCCAAACACAAGAATTGCAAATTCGTGCAATCATTTAGCATGTTGCGAACAACTTGTTTAACGTATGCACTCACTCGCTCGTGATTTGCGTGCGATTTTTAGTTCGTAAGCGAAAACGTACGATCAGCTGACTCACTTCACGGAACTTTATTCAAGGCTACCTCGACGATTATCAATGATATCATTACATTGCCATTACGAACGAACTCGTTCGTTTCGATACAAATATATCCTGGCACACATGCTCCAAGTTTACCAGCGTATGCGTATGCTGGACTGATATTGCTATCGATTACAAGGCGCGCGCGTATTTTCCAATTTTTCATCGACTTTCATGCGAACCGCGTGGAAATTCTAACAATTCCCGCTCGATTGGACGTTTCCATTAGGAGGCCGCCTCGATGACTCGAAACTATCAAATGATTGATAGCATTAGGTGGCAATTTAAAGTTGAAAAAAAAAATACGGTAATAGAAATTTGTAATTTACAGAAAGAGCGCTAAAATAATAGAGATGGGAAAAAATGGGAAATTCAGATCGTACGATATCATGCATTGTATAGTTACAATAAATGCCGACTTTCATGGAATTCATTTATTTATAATTAATGAAGATGTGAAATTGTTATGTATGTTTAATTCCACATCTATGTAAGCTACGCATTAAATATTCGTGGAAGTCGCTTCACTGCTATTCGCGCTACTGATTATTTATTTATCTCGATTGCATTTTGTGGAAGTAATGATTATTACGAGCTGTTTTTCCGCCTGCTGGTGGAAAACTGTAATTTTGCGTTTAATTGGGATTAAATTAGAGCCTCATAATTGCAACAATTGTTTTAATATTTTATGAGGTTTTCAATTTATTTTTACTATAGTTTTTTCACATTAGCTATCAGCATCGGCAAATTTTATGCAATGAAAGTATGACACAATTAAAATGAAAAATAAGCAGCAAAATATTGATTGAAAAATAGACAAACCCAATGATTAGCATAATAAGTAGATAGGATGCATATACAGATCGATTAATTGGATTATAAATATTGATGCGTTATTTGAATGCATGCGCGATTGTTTGGGCCAATCAAACAACCGACTGGGATGTAAAGTGGATCGACAGCAACTGAAATGTTGACTGATTCGATTCCGCAAACGAAACGAATAAATCCAGCCCCAGCAGGGCCTGGTAAAACGTGCATTTATCGTATCGGAATATTTCAGGAGTCAACAATCATTCGCCATTGCAATTCGTCCCGGGCCTGCAATTGCAGTTGCAATTTTAATGCCGCCTATCGGCAACAACACCACGCGCAGACGCTCACCAATGCTGATTATATTATATGGTCGACTGCCACCTCTCTCGCCACCGCCAACCAACAATATTGTTGCTGTTCGGATCGAAAATGACGCCGGAATTATTAATTCCGCGTGTTTGATGCGATGTGCCGACATCGGAGGATGCGATACGTGCTCCCCGTGATTCCCGTTCGTTTTTGCATAATTAAGACGCCGATCATTAAGTTTGCGCGCCGCTGCCAACATGCGGAAAATCACGTAGACGCGATTTTCTGATGTTGCCTCGACACACGGGAATATGACACACAAACTATGACAACAATTTAATCTAATCCTCGATTGGGAGGAGATTTGAATTTGCAGTTTTCTCTAATTGAAATGGGGAAATTATACAGCAATTTTAACAGTATTGTTGTATGGAATGGAATTTGATTTTTCACTTGCAAATTGCTTACGCACAAAAATAAGACGTAAACTGATGTGATAACGATGGGAAAAAACAACGAATTTTTGGAATTCATCTATAACGTAATAACGTTCTGATGAGTAATTGACTTTGATTGATAACAGCGCGTATATTTATCATTAACGAAGTAATTATGTTTGTTATTATGTTGATATGAAAGAATAACGTTGATAGTGTTACGGTTCACTTGAACGGGATGATGCTTCAAGCGGATTAATCAATTTTTCGTCTATTAATGCCAACGGATAGCGATTCACAACCTCTTGAACTTGTCGATTACTTATAATTAGGAAGCACAACTGACAACTGACATGAAAAATCGACCAGAAGCACTTAACACATATACACTCATATGTTTGATATCTTTGTAATTTTTACTTCAATTTAAATACAAGTTCTTTTTCTATTACATCTTCATCATACTTGTAATTCGTACTCGAAAATTACTGAAATTACGTCATTCTCCAGCTGGAAATCAGAATACGTATCATGCATATGATGTGAAACGCTTTGGATATTGTTATGATTAGATTCGATTCGGGATTTGCTTTTTGCCTTTGCAGCTGCAGAACTGTCGATTACGCAATGGACACATTTACGACTTATTGCTTCAGTGAGTAAACAGATTGCCTTGGTTATTTGATGTGATAGTGGGCATTAGTAAAAGGAAAATAATGTGACTGATAATGATAACGAGTTTAATTACTTAATATTTTCATATATGATTTTTGACAGAGAGTTTTCAAAGGCGGAAATATCGAGTTGAATATTGAACACACATTCAAATAGCAGTTCTATCTATATCATCAATTTCGAATTGCAAATTGTAGTCGAACATTAAATTAATTGGATAATTAAACGTTAAAAGGAAAAAAGCAAGCCGACAGAACGCACCCACATATTCAATGGAAATAATATATTGTAATTATACGTTAGGCTATTGCAGGCGCGTTCGCATGGTTTTTGCAGCGACCCGATGCTAAAATATAAAGTACTTAATGTGTGTGTGGCTAAACCGCAAAGTTTAACAGCAATTTAGCGAAGCGGGACAGTTTCTTCGAAATTCGTCTGGATCCTCTCTATACTCTATAAAGTATGATTAATAGTTGTCATCCAGTACAATATAATAAACATTGAAAAATACGCTTCCGGGGCGGCAACACTCATGCTCATGAACTTCGTGTTGCCATTGAATTTAATTCTAGAATTTCCCTCAAACAGTAACCACAAATTGCTATTTATCCATAAATTCACAATCTAATTATCTAAACACGAAAAATGTGAATTATTATGGATACATTCGTGTGATTGCTAATTTTCCTTTTTGGTTTCCCTCATGTTCAACATAGAATAGCACATTGCAGTTTTTGTCGCTTAATTGTTGCTAACCTTGACTGATCTATTGCGGTTTTAGTATCACATTTACATTGAATCCATGTGACTATCCGTATCATTCTCCATGATTGCTGTGATAAATATACTAGTAGATATATTGTACAATTTGAGGTCCTCATTTTCCTGGTTTGCCAAACATTTTATACCCGAAAAACATTTTCAAAACCATTTTCAATATCGTTTTCAGCACATCATATATTTTAGCATAATGCGCATTTTTTTAATTGGTCCCTCTCTCTGATAGAGCATGAAATATTTAGCAGCATGATAAATGCACAAACGCACTTAAAATCATATCTGAGATACTTTCAGTCGTTTGACTGTCATGCAGGCAATAATGAGATTCGTACGAGATGATGATGGTTCCAACGATTTCATGCAAGAATTAACAGTTTGAGTGTACTGCAATTATCATTTTAGGTTTTTGGAAGAGTAAAATTGTTATTTTTGCAAAAAGTGTAATTTTAAGTATTATGGGTAATTGAGCAACATCTTTGTGAGTTTGAGGTAGACATGTAGAATGAGTCAGATGACAAATATTGCACTTTATCAGTGGCACGTTTAGGAGTCCTTCGTCTGAGGTCTGCGGATCCACTTTGGCGTGAAACATTTGTATAAAATATGAAGCTCGTCAGCAGAACGTGTCTTCCCTGGTGAACCCTCGATTGCTAACGAACGTTGCGCAGTCTTGTGTAAGCTAATGTAATGTAATGTGTCTCGGAACGTTATGTCAATTTACAAGTCGAACCATTAGATACGCTCGATTCGAACTTGAGCTCGCGATAGAGGAACAACTTGCACTTGCAAACGTCGCTCCTTCGTCTTTCTGGTAGCTCTTTGAAGCCACACATCAAGCTTGAAGTATGGTTTATGTTATTGCCAAACAGTTAGGGTATACTTTATTCCAGTTGGTACTAGGAAAATATGATGTTGGAGTATCTAAGAAAACATCTCATGAATTTAGAACTTCTATTAGTGTTTCTCAATACTATATTTGAAACTTCAACTGTAGTAATTTCATTTGATTTTTGATTCCTTTATTTTTGATGCTGGTTCAATTAAGAAATTCAAAAAGTATTGAAAACTTGTTTCACTTTCGGTAGGAATTTGGTGAATGTGCCATACGGGTTCGGTTTCGTCATCATGGTGCATTTCGGTATCATCATCTCAATTCTCAATAACATATCGCTCGTTTCAAACGCGATCGCTCGAACGACCGAAGGAGTCATATTGAGATTTTTATATTCCAGTAAGTAATTTTATGTTGATGGACTTTTGACGGATAAATTACCATTCAGAATATAATCTGATGGAGCTTTACAGTTTTACTGCTTGCTTGACGTCCTCGTCGTCGGCATCGACGACTCCCCACGTCTTGTGACATAAGCTTGAAACTTGTGCAGCTTATGTGTTTCAACGAGAGCTCGATTACAAAATTGCCGCACACTTTTCGTACGAGCGAGCTGCACGCGTTGCTGTGACAGCGTAAGCTGATTGGTATTTTCACATTTTACATATTTCATTTGCCATCATTTGTATGTTGTGCGCCTCCATGGAGTTCAGGGTTCCCGCATGCGTTCGCTTTTACGATTTATAATTATCGTTTTATTTATACTTTTGCCAATGGAGCATGGAGGAAATATTTCGGGATGATGGCACTGCAAGAGCCAACTTTGGTACAATAACTCTTGCAATGAATGTGTGTTTACTTTAAATGAATGTTTTTGTGGTACGTCGTAAATATTTGATGCGATATTTGTATGAGCTTCGAATGCATTTCGCGTTCAAATTGATTGTGAATATTATGTTGCAATTGAATGACCCATCGAGGGGGCAATTCGATTACGAAATGAAATCCACCCCATTGCACCCATATTTTATGAGTTGGACATAAAGTTTTAAATTTAATTACGATTTTATTCAATTTTAATGAATTCATTTTCATTTCGTTGGGGGCGGGCTTTATGCAATTTTTGATGGATGAATCAATGAAATGAACAATATTCTATGTTGAATTATATTGATCTAAAATAGTCATAAAATTGTAATTTGTACAATTTCAGAGGATAATCGAAGGGGAAATAATCACGTAGCATATTTTTCCATAATTATTTTTTTTATAATTGCCTCGCCTACAACAAATCAACCGTTCGTTCGTCTAAAACGTTCTGTGAGTCTATTATCGCGATGCAATTACAGAGCCTTGGTCGTTGTAATTAGATCTCCACCATCTACTCTACCAACTTCTACTCGGCAAGCAACTATTTATGCTCTATGAGTAGTCTAGAAGTTGTCGTTCGGCCGGCTATTGTATTGTAGTACAACTTGAAAGTTTATGCCGGAATATGAATTGAATATGTTCGCATTGAATATGCACGGTGCAACAGCAGCACTAGGGGCATGCAGCCCACCATCAACCATCCACCAACTAGCTTATAATAAGTTGAAAAACGCCGCATTAAGCTGCGCAAGTATTAAATTATTTATGTTTCCGCCTGGTGCGCGCGGAAAGTTTGCATTTCGTCCCGCATTTTTTCTATGCACCTACACGCGCGCACCTATGATTAGCGTTATTAATTTAATGCGGACGCTATTTGCAACGACGATTATGTGCATCGATAAGGAATCGTGCGTCAACTATGAGTATGAACTGGGAAGATGGGATGCAAATGCCTAGATGTATTATGTGTTGATAAGAGCCAATTCCACGCTAGGACGTAATTACAATTGAAAATTGTTTTATTAATAAATATGAAGTCATATTGAAAGTTTACCATAATTGCCACAAACATTTAAGGTGTCATTTATTTTTAAAATTCACTCTAAACTACGAATTGAATTTATATATTTTTGAATGAAATATGTAAATGTTTATATTTAACACGGTATTTTGAAATGAGTTTATTGAAAAATTAGAAATGCAAATGAAACATTATCATTGAATAGTAGGCACATTCATAAAGCTTAAATAATTTAACAGACGATAAAACATATTTCCACTCTGTGATTACTATCTTTTTAAATGTTTACAGCCATTCCTGCGATCTAAACTCTGTGCCATTAGACGTTTTACTACATATTAGCGAAACAAAAAAGCAATAATGACAAAGCTCGAGCGTAAAAACCTCGTGGCAGATCGTTCCAACGTTACAACGCGCCATAAAAATAATGTTGCACAATAATCATGCATATTATTACTTATTAGTATGTTCAAATTCACATGTACATTATTTTGTTACGGCTGAAATGCAAAAAGAATGCACCATATTGAGATATATTACTTCTACCATAATGGTAGCCAGCCTTCTGATATGATTCTTGCTTGTAAGTGAAGCAAGCAAGCAAACATCGACAAACTAACAACATACATATTTGAACGGAAATATAGAACTCTAACTCGCGTCGAGAACACATTAACTATGCAAATGCTCTGCATATTGACTGACTATAGGAAAATATATCAATCTATATGGTTGCGATGCAAGAGTTGCGATTGCTATTGCTCTATTCTAGTAGACTCGTTCGGTTTATGCATTGACGTAACTTGCATTATATCATTACGCTGTTTTACCTTTCCATTACAATCTAACTAAAAATACGGTGTAGACTGCGCGACGATATGAATCATCGTCGGCTGTTTGCTTGGCGATTTGCTGTGCTGCTATTTTCTTCAAAAACGTGTACACAATTTCATTTTAATTTTTGTAGTCAAAATTCAAAAAAGCAATTTTATACCAAAACTTCTTGTGATTAAATCCAAACCAAATTTAAATTGTGTATGGATTTTCATATAGCTATTTTCAGTTGAAATTATCTGGAATTGTATTGCAATTATAACCCTTTGAAATTTTGCACATATTGGAGTACAAACACAATTGAAATATGGAATACGTAATGGAAGTGAGTCAATTACGAGCGCATTTGTGAAGGTACGAATAGGATTGTAATTGCAGCGGTGTAGACTGCACGTCGCCAGCTGCATTTTGAAACTTATACAAATATAATCGCTGCCAATTATTTCTAATAGCCATATATATACACACATATATAATAATAATTGCGCATGCATATTGCAAGTCATTTAGCTGACTTTGCCAACGAAATAGCTGTATTGCAACGACAAGCAATCACCAGTTTGTTTGTTGTCCTACGTGAATGGATGCACGAAAATTACACTTGAACCGCGCGCAATGAGCAAAAAATAACGCTGAACGTCGAAAACGAAAAACGGCACGCTACTCATTCGCGAGGCATTTAATTTGACGCTACCTTGACCTTCTAATGACAACAACATATCAGCTGGTTGTGTTGCTTGGTTGGTAGATTGCAGAAACCGGGTCTACCTGCATGCACACACCGTTCTGTTTGCCTGCTTACCTGCTCAGTTGGCCGGAACGCAATCAAAATTGGCATAAATGATTAATTACTAATTAGCTCGTAATTATAGCGTGTTCAATCTTAATGCTACGGGTAATAATTAAATTAAATGAGACGTCTATGGAATTTTTAACGTTGGTTTTTTGCTGACGTACTACTAGCTTCATGCAAATGATGTTTGCTGAAAGTTTTGCCACAAAAATGTTACGTGCTGGCTGATTTGTAATTTGGAGGATGTAATTTTACGCGCCCGTTCGCTGTTGAATGTTGAGTCGTGCAACTTTATTGGGAATAATGGTGAATAATCACGGGGGAATAATTGTGCAATAAGTGCGCATGTACAAAACGGTGCTTGGTGCGCAAATTTGCTTAACTTATTTACCGTGCATGCCAAAAATGGGCTTTGCTATTATCATAAATAAAAGTGAACGCAGTTACTTGATGTAATTTTTCGTATACGTATAAAATTTTACTATCGTTTCCTACTTTAGTATCCACTTTCTGGGGAGTTAAAAATAAAACATAAACCTGCCTTTGCATAATCTATGAAATGATTGGACTGCTTGTCATTTGCAAATTTTTGTAAATAATCATTTAATTAATTAGCTTGCTAAAAATGAGTGACTTCAAAGTATTTGGGATTAAACCCAAACTATTTTTCTTTCCAAAAAAGTACATATACAGCATGATTTAATGAGGGCAAAGATCAAATTCGATGCTGATTAACCAAAAAAGTACCACTAATACGATAATTTATCATTCGCGGCTGTCTTCTCAATCTCTATGCCCACTATAAATGGCGTTTTTAACTTGTTACGACTCAACGCTTTTTTCTTCGGTTTTCTCTCGTTCAATGATAATATTTACCATTTAGCTATTCGATCCGCATCATTGAAAATCGTTTACAATTATTTATGGCGGCGGTTCGTTTGCATCCAGGCACGCTTATCCACGTACCAAGTTGGTGTATGTGTGTATTTTTTTCCTGTTTGGTGCTACGCATACGACGGATCCTTTTGTCTCTTCCTTGCTCGCTCTTCGACGGTCGTCTACTTCAATAAACAAATATGGACTTTTCGAGCTCCTCTGCGCTCGCGCAAACAAACAGTGCATATATCATTAGAGCTTACTTTTATTCCGCTGACAATTTATAAACGTCTTCAATGCCTTTTTCACCGCGCCGCTATTCATATGTTTATCGCAGAAGGAATCAAAGGCTACTGAAAAGCGTTGCTCCGGAAAAAAGCTCCGATGAAAAGTATTTTAAGCTACTCTATTCCAATGCGATCGTAATTGCCAGCGAATACGACAAATCAAATCCATAAAAGCGCGCGGAATATTGTACATGTTGGTCAGGTACGCAAATGGTCCGTTTTATTAACCGAACAAGTCGATTCCTAAATATGGATGGACCATATATGCAAAACGAGAAGGATTTACGCGCGCGGATAATATTGAAATCCATTTCCAACGATGCAAGGAAATGACAAGCTGCGTGCAGATTCAAGTGTCGGGGTGCACCAGCATGTGCGCATGTGCACTTTACTTAAATTATCAGCGTGTACTTGCGCCGATAGACACGACGAGCAAGCTATCTATCTGCCCATTAGCATGCCCAAATACACTCAGCACCGACATGTTCTCTCTAGTTGGGAATTGGACTACGAGCATTCGCTTGAGGTAAAATCATACGACGCAATTACGAGCGAAATAACTGGCTAATTCATTTGGGTCTTGGTCTCTAATTGGGTAATTAACACGAATGAAAATTGGCATATTTTAAATCACATTGCGTCTGCCTGCATTTTCCCAGCCCGTAGTACTATCACTCTAGACTCTACTATAGACGGTACTAAAAGTTCAATTTAGTGATGAAATCATGTAGAAATGCATTTTGAATTAATCGTAAATGGCGTTTGATAGAGCGATTAAATGAGTTGATGACAGTGATAAATTAGAAATTACGTACAGCATGCTCGCATTCGAGCGCGATTTTACGCGACCAGTGACAATTATTTAAATCAGGACAATTGCATTTGCCTCGATTACATTACGTTCTGCCATATTTTCGACCGATTTTACGCTCATGTATCGTTTGCATTTGTGAATTATTGCAATGCTGGCGAAATTATGAGCTGGTTTAATCAGAAATTGAATATTTAGATTGCTTGTTTACGAACTCATTAAAAATTAAGTTCTTTGATGTATCAGTAAAATAATTCCATTGAAAAAAAAAACGGATGCTGAAGCAGTATTCTCTCCCTGCATTATTTTCCTTCCTTGAATTGTTTTTTTGCTAAAACAAGTATAATATGAACAGATAATACCCATTGGAGTGCACGTGCAGACTTAGTGGTGTTTAGACTATTTACTTGCGCTAATTAGGAGATTTAATCATCGCGCTGCGCGCTGTAACAAGCCAATTAAAGCTAGGTTTGTATGCAAATATATTGTGCGATTTCCCATTTTGCCACTGCTGCTGCTGCAGCAACAGCGTGTGTTTTTTAAGCGTGTTTTATGCGATGCAATAACATTGTGGAAGCGCACGAACGATGCGAATGCCATCGAGAAGAAATTAAACTATTTTCATTCGAATGGCACTGCAGTGTTTTTAAATGCTTTCGCCAAGCGCAAAGTATATAACGACAAGTATAAATACAACCGAATTGGTGTTGTTGTTGTGTTGTTTGCTTGTTTTGTATTTTGTATTGAATGGCAGGCAAATTGTAAATGTAAATTTGATGGAACTGCTTTTCGCATTAATCAAACATTTGGATTTGAATCAATGATTCAATGCAAACTTAGATAATTGTTTTGAATTTTTCATATTAAGTACTATTAGTTTAGTTTCGTTTATTTTTTCTAAAAGTCATTTATGAACTGTAAAAATAATTGCACGAATTGATGTAAAAACAATTTGGAGTAGAATCGTGAAATTCCAATCGCATTCGGTTGCTGGAGGTGGGCGATAGGGCATTGTTCAACATGGTACAAAACATGTGCTTGTTCGGTGGTTGGGGGCGGCGAAATGAAAATATTCGAAAATGTGAGCGAACCGGAAGCGTATGCATAATATTTGTTCAAATCCTGGGTGTATGCCCATTCAGTTTCACCGATAATGCCGTGTTGGTTGATATCAGCGAGCTAATACAATTCAATGTATGCACTCCAATGTAACATAATTTTTGGCCAGATGCATTCCGATGCGAACCAACTACGAAATTCTGATTCGGCCATCGAGCGATAGCGCTACAAAATAATATTTTGTCGATGCATTCATGGTATGCGAATACACAGGATATCATTGGCACCAGTGTTAAGTACGGATGGAAAAAGATGAAAATTTGTTGTTTAAAAGTTGATGTTCACTGTTGTCATTGTGGATAAAGTTCCGGGAAATGCATTTTTGCTCGTTGTATACACCGTTCGATAGCAAACAGCGCGCATATTTCCGGATGCTTATACAATGTCATGGGCCTACAACCACACAAAATCGCATGCCACGTGCGTTTAATTATTTTGCACGAATTTCAAACTGAAATAGAAATTCCAAAACTGCACCCAAGTAGTGCATACATGAAAATAATTTTTAGTATTGCACATAATTACAAATGAATTATGACATTTTTTCATGCATTGTAGTTTTTTTGAGCGTAATTGGCATTTTTGTAAAATATTTCCTAGCAACACATATTTTCCAGGGATGTCAGGAACTTTAATAGGTTTTTCTAGTTATCAATAGGAAATTTTTTGCGAAAAATTAGTCCTTTGAATGATTAGGAATAATGGTATAATAATTGATTTAAATATAGGTTATAAATAGTAAATATTTAGAAAGTCAGTGATTAACCGACGAGAACGAAATCATTTTTAAAGAAATAATGACTTATGAGCTAAATTGCTTCCATTTTCCACATAATAACTCATGGAAATGGTTAGATAAATAATATAATTTTCACCATGTGAGCACAGTTGTGATGAGATAATTATGAAAGTTGAAATTTATTACCTACTGTGACCATGCCACTTGTAATTGTAATTATCTCAGGATAAGCAAGGATTAAGAGTTTTCTACTTTTTAATTTGGTTTTCTAATTGCCGTTTTATTTTCTCATTGTTTTATTAATCTTTGTTGATATTGAATTGCAGTAGGTTTAAGGATGTAAAAATTCAGTCCTTGAGCAGGATAGTAGATTGGTACCAGTTAAAACCGGGGAATCCCAAAAAGAGTAGTTGAAATTGCAAATCGCTAAAAGTTCATGATAGCACCAATCCAAACGTAAAATATTAACGAGCGTGTTGGAGCAACATTTACACACTCCAATGGGTTTGGATTTGTTGGGGATATCACACCATCAATTATTTCATTGCAAGAAGTATGCTCGTTCGTTCTCACGCTGCATGGTGCATCTACTGCAGTGCTTATGAGTATTATTTACAAATTTATATGATATACACGAAGTTGTCTTGTACATAGTAGCCGAGATATTGACTTTGCGATCATAAGGCGAGCGCTTATACCTTTGGTACATGGAACCGCGTGAGCGCGATTACAAGTGATGCTGATGGTACCTCAATGTCTGCTCTGCTGTTCGATGCTCAAGGATCATACAACGTATGATGATGACATACGAACATGTTACCATTACGATCGTGGCACACACAAGAGCAGAAGGAGCGCGTGTTTGTTGTCGAAGCATTGGATGCTGGATGGCTCGACTTGGCTTGCAATTGCAAAGGCAGAGAATATGGTGCTGTGCGCACACAGGTGTTCATCGATATCGTTCGTCGTTCGCTGGCAATAGATTGAGATTGGGTGCTCCTTCCTTCTGCAGCTAGGAGTTGCTCTTCTCTATACAGTCATCATCAACAGATGCAGCGATGCGGCGAAGAGCCGAACAGCGTCTGATCCGAAGGCGAGCACAAAGCCAAAAGGACTGCTTGTCAGCATGTAGCATGCGCGAGAGCAAAAGGAAACCTCACTTGTTGGAATATGGCAGTCATGCTGGAAAAACTAGTCTGCACGAGAAGCACTGCGCTCTCGTTTTATGTTCCATCATAAAAGGCAAATAATTATATCGTGGCAAATTGAAATTCCATACAGCTTCAACGTGCATCGTGCGCTTCACCATTAAATATTTCGCTCTTCGTACGAGTTCCTGGATGTTGTATCCTGGAGGTACAAGTCTCATCTCCATTAGATTGGGAGGAATATGGTTCCGGTATGTGTTGAGATTGAATGGAGATGAAAATTTGATTTTTCTCGTGTGTTTTATTCGTTTTTCTTCATTGTCTGTACTGATCTGATTTCAATTTTATTTGATTCATTCTTGAAAGAGTTCTGACTCTTCGTACACGCTTCCAAAATTGTCCTGGATCTTTTCAGCAGTTTCCACAATTATGTGTACTATTGAAGGTTCCATAAATCTTGCACCTTGTAAGCAGCTATCGAAAAATTCGTTAAGCATATAATAAATAGTTTAAAGCTAAGGTGGGAAGCAACATTTGAATGGCAACTGTCGGTTGTGTCGTCAACGTGTCTGAAATAAATTGCACCGTATATCCACGTGAAAACTACTTGTATAAATATTTAGTTAGCGCATTAAGTATACTTAAACCAACCAAGTTGGCTGCTTATGTATTTTTTTTCTCTCATCGCAAGTCTCGTTGCCACGTTTGACGTTAGCGGCGGAATTGTATGGAACAGGGCGTAATTGAGGCTCATTCATTACGACCAGTTTTTGTCCTGAAAATACTTTTTCTGACCTTCGCCGAGCGCGCCGATATGAGTAACATAATGAGTTGTGATTTGTGGACATGCTATGATATATTTCCTACCGTTTCGCCGATGCTGGCTGGGTAATTGAATTGGCCGCAAGATCAAAGGCAATCATTCTGACAGGCAATTCCTGGTACATTGAGATATGGAGATATTCGCTATCTTGCACGCGCGCGCGCCGCAAACGTTTCATTTGGCTTTCTCGTGCAACAACCACTTTTTTTCCTTTCGAACACAATGTGTTTCCTAATAATCGATGTTCGACATCGTTTACTTATGCAGACATTTTATGCATGTGAATAATGCAGATGCAATTGCAACTTGCAATTTTATTCCTAGTCATAGACAAATCAACATCAAGGTAATTTGGAAGGTATTGTGACTTCTTTTATTGCTGGTAACTTTGCAAATCTCGTTTCAGATGCAAATTGACTACGCGAAAAAGTCGTCGCATCGAAAAGGTAGGTTCGTTTTTGTTGTTATTGGCTCGTTGGAGGTATGCGAATGAGAATGCCATATGTAAGGTATGCACAACATACACTTGACGTCATTTCGGTATCGAATCACTTTGGCAGACTGCGCGTCTCTCGACGTTCGTTCGCTGCCCGTATCGACTCGTTGCAAGCTGAGCCACCAAGGTCAATTGCTTGTAATGCACTTTAATTACACACCGAATGATATACTGCTATCAATCATAGCGGAGCGCGCGGTGAGCCGGCGAATTACAAATTAAAATTAATTGCCCTTCTAACATCGCACACATGCATGCACGTACGAACATATCGTATCCCAACATACATAGCATGAAGCTGGAGCATCGGGAGCACCAGATGTTTGTAATGACATCCCACACACATATTTTGGTGCTGTATGGGATAGGTTTTCGCAAACTGCCCTCGGTTGCCAACAGCAGTTTAGGCATCTGCAATTGCATTTGCTTTTTTTGTGGAAATTGCTCAGGGATCAATATTGAAATTCCAAAAAAATCACTGTTTTTTTCCATTATAACTTCATTAGGTAGGGAAGTTCAATTTCAAAATAAAACATTATATCCAATGGCAAATTGAATTAAAAATGTAATAAGAGCTCTGGTAATTAATGCTTCCGACCGGGAGCGGTATATAAGAAAGACGAAACGTAATGGAAACAAAACGTATTCGATATTATATTCTGCTTGCTTTGATGCAGTGAAATTTAATTTGGCTGAAAGACTTTCAGACAAATAACCAAATCGGAAGAATGCGTTGTAATTGGTAATTTAATTGGGGAAGAAAATACCTGGCTGGAAAACCTTTAAAATGTACAAAAATCTTTCAAAGAACAAATTTTTATTTTAGAGTATCAACAATGCAATTAGAATTTAATCTCTCAGAGTTCAGTTTTGTTGCATTTTTAATGTTTACATTTGTGCACTTTTGTTAAATCCTTATTTTGTTGTATCCTCAATACAAATTGTTATATGCAAATGATAATTACAAGAATTAATTGCTCCTTAAATTTATTACTGTTAATGATTTTATTTGTGGTTTGATTGGAAAATATTTGGTTTTGACTAAAATTGAAATGCATCATCCATCTCTATTACTTAATTACATATTTCTAATCATGCATAAATAAGCATTACAATCAATTAATTTACAAGTTAATAATTGCACATTATATTTGGTTATTAGTCAAAATTTGCTACAACTCAGATCAAAGTTATTTATCAGAAATTGCAAAATAAAATTTGCAGATACATTATTTGTTTCATGCATATTCGTCAGAATATTCAGTTTGAAGTAATTAAATTATTTTATTGTTGAAAATGATAACATGATGCGTTTTTACAATTTCATTTTATTTTATTTTATTTGATGCTTTTATTTTATATTGCACAACAATGGATAAGCTATATTCGCTTCTATTATATAAAATTATTATTTATTAGTTTATTTTTGCAAATTGACAATTTATGAACAAATAATGTTCCAATTTGTATTTTAAATATATTTTCGTCAACGGAGCAAATGGCATACATTTAAGGGCGAAAAAAATTCTTGTCAATTAATAGCGTTAATAGGACCAATAAATTAACAGCACAAGGAATGCGCATCGATGTAACGAAGGACGAGGGTGATATTTTTCGGCAAGGCTGTGGCAAAAAGGGCGTAAAGCGACAACGTTGGCAGCATGGTAAGGCCGTTCGTAAAATTTACGGCACAATCAAATATGTACGGCTTTCGCTTTCATTCCCTTATCGCAATATTCGCAATGTGCGCGACACAAGTCTATATTGATGCGTGGCAACAAAATGAAACCAAACACATCTAATAGCGTAACGGACCGCGAAGAGCGCAGCGCGGAAATATCGCCATCATCATCATCATCATTTGACGGTCCCCTCAAACGCCAATGTCAAAGTAGGGAACGCGATTCCCAATTCGAATTCGTGTGGATATGTACTTACTACTCATGCGCCTCTTTCCACTTTTTGGTCTTTTGCTATTTCGGCCAAAACAAATTTCCAATTAGTCAAACTGACATCATAAATTATTCCTCCTGCTTGCATCCTGGAGCCTTAACAATTGTTTATTGCCTATTCTGGCTCGATATAACCGTGGTAGTGATAGTATTAGTGGTAGAAATAGCGCAATATTCAAACTGTTTGCAGAAAAACTAAGAAAGAAACTGATTATGATAGCAATTGCATAAGTCGGTCATGCATGCAAGCAAAAACCATTCGATAGTTGAGAACCTTGACTTTGAAATGCTAAATTTCAATTTGATCATATTCCGTTTCTTATTTGGAAGCATTGGAAAACTGGATTTGCATTCATTTCAATCTGTTGATTGCTAATAACACGCACATAAATCATAGTCAAGTTATAATTAATAACCTATTAATATTTATGAATGATTTATTAGCATTTATTTATTTATTATTTATTATTTAATTATTTTAAGTTACAGATTTATAATATTTGAAAAGTAATCTCGCGAAAAACTGGGTGATATTAAACGTGCAATCTAAGTTAAATAATACAAAATATTTGCGCGCTATAAAATCCAATTTATTCCTTCAGTGTAGATTTTACATTAATGAATAGTTTAATTACCCAAGTTGCACGAAGTACATGCGGTAAGTTGCCAATATAACTAATGTTATAGTTATTTTAGCCAAGACGGACGTGTCATTTTACAATGAAATAAATAATAAGTTTATTATATTTGTTAATGTTTCTGTGTTTGAATTAAGAGAATTTTTTTATGCACTTCGGTACATTTTTGCTTGTATTTTCCGGACAAATTATCCGATCGTAATCGTGAAAAGTTCGACTTGAAGGCAATTAAATTCTCTATCATATCCGGGATAGCTTGATTTATTTTTCCTACGGGAACCATGTTTTTTTGGGTTTGAAATAGGAAAAGATGTAAATTTTCTGTGCAGTTCTGTACATTTTTACTTGTATTTTCAGAACCAATTATCCGATCGGGATCATGAAAAGTTTGACTTGAAGGCAATTCTCTATCATTTCCGGGATAGTTTGATTTAATTTTCCAACGGAAAATGTTTTTTTTTTCCGGGTTTGAATTCGGAAAAGTTGCAAATTTTTTGTGCAGTTCTGTACATTTTTACTTTTATTTTCCGAACCAATTATCCGATCGGAATCCTGAAAAGTTTGGCTTGAAGGCAATTAAATTCTCTATCATTTCCGGGATAGTTTGATATAATTTTCCAATGGAAAATGTTGTTTTTCCGGGTTTGAAATCGGAAAAGTTGCAAATTTTTTATTCAGTTCTGTACTCTGTACATTTTTACTTTAATTTTCCGAACCAATTATCCGATCGTGATCCTGCAAAGTTTGGCTTGAAGGCAATTAAATTCTCTATCATTTCCGGTATAGTTTGATTTAATTTTCCTAAGAGAAATTGCTTTTTCCGGGTTTGAATTCGGAAAAGTTGCAATGTTTTTGTGCAGTTCTGTACATTTTTGCTTATATTTCCCGAACCAGTTGTCCAATCGTTACGTTACGGCTTGTAGTCAATTAAATCCTCTATCATTTCCGGGATGGTTTGATTTAATTTTCCAACGGGAAATATGCTTTTTCCGGGTTTGACTTCGGAAAAGTTGCAATTTTTTTGTGCAGTTTTGTTCATTTTTACTTGTATTTTCCGAACCAATTATCCGATCGGGATGCTGAAAAGTTTGGCTTGAAGGCAATTAAATTCTCTATCATTTCCGGGATAGTTTGAATTAATTTTCTAAGGGGAAATATGCTTTCTCCGGGTTTGTATTCGGAAAAGCTGCAAATTTTTTGTGCAGTTCTGTACATTTTTACTGGTCTTTTTCGAACCAATTATCCGATCGTGATCCTTAAAAGTTTGGCTTGAAGGCACTTAAATTCTCTATCATTTCCGGAATAGTTGGATTTAATTTTCCAACGGAAAATATGGTTTTCCAGGTTTGAATTCGGAAAAGTGGCAAATTTTTTGTGCAGTTCTGTACATTTTTGCTTGTATTATCCGAACCAATTATCCGATTGTGATCATGAAAAGTTTGGCTTGAAGGCAATTAAATTCTCTATCATTTCCGGAATAGTTTGATTTAATTTTCCAACGGGATATATGCTTTTTCCGGGTTTCAATTCGGATTAGTTGCAAATTTTTTGTGCAGTTCTGTACATTTTTACTGGTCTTTTTCGAACCAATTATCCGATCGTTATCCTTATAAGTTTGGCTTGAAGTCACTTAAATTCTCTATCATTTCCGGAATAGTTTGATTTAATTTTCCAATTGAAA
>JARJDZ010008080.1:0-17836 GCA_030264555.1 Aleochara sp. GC000083
CTTGTAGTAGAGCTTGCACAATCTCATGATGATCTGGTTGCATATGGTACACTACAAAATGCGACTTAACACACTTAAATCCGACGACCAACTGAGAAATAAACAAACAAACCCGATAAACCATACCGATCACGCAACGCATTGCCGTGTACACAAAGTCGTTGCACAAACCCACAAATAGACCAAAATGTAAACCAACTACACGGTATCGGAGACTGGTACAGACGACAGACTGGTACCAGAGACAAACTCTTGTCTCTGCTGGTACCACAGACTGGTTCTGTGCTGGTACCGCGATGCATGATTGCATTGAAACTGCATGAACTAGTGTGCAATGGCGTGACATTCAATGGCGCAATGGTGCGGATTCAAAATGACAAACAGTACAGTGATACCCTGTAGATTCTAAAAAAGAAAAACTATGACATACAGCATAACATATTATATTAAATGAACTCAATTGTTAAATAATGCCTTAAGACACTGCTGCAGAAATCCACACTGCTAGAAGATGTGTTTCAAATGTCCCTGGCTTGAACTTCACCATAGTAGTACAGTAACCTCCCTCAAAATATGGAAGGTTGGGAAGGAAGTATAAGTTGACCACAATGTGTGAACGATACAACATCAATTTCACAACAAAGCATTCATCCAAAACAAAGTATTGTTACATTTAGTTCGGCTGAAACAAAATGTCTATATTAAGTAATACAATTGGATGTTAATTTACTTATCGCACTTAAAGGAATATTTGTACAAGGCCACTACATCCTGCATCCATCCATCTCCATTTCCTCCCAACATGTGTCAGGTACCAAATCCTTGATGACTCTGTGAGAAGAAATATAATGAAAAGTTTAATTACTTATTTACTATGATGAAAACATGTAACATGTATGGTGATGGGTGAACATTGTAACCTCCAGGGAAAATGGCGTCCCTGACGGCGATCGAAGTTTCAATCAACGACGTACGTGCTACTGTAAAAATGGAAATAAGTTTTGAGAGCTGGGGAATAAAGTGGCTCTTTACTCCCGCTTGGCGATTGGGACATAAAACCCAATAATTACCGGACCGACTATACAGTGAGGGAGTAAAGTGCATGCTTTATGCCCGCTATTGGTGGGGAGTAAAGTAGTTGCTTTATTCCCTCATTGTAAACCGACGCCGATGAGAGTTGGTTTTTATTACCCCTTTGCGAAGTTTTAAAGCGCGGGAGTAATGTGCTTTTTTAGTCTCGCCTCGGTTTGGTTCTGCTTTTGCCTCGAGCATAACCCAGAAAATGATCAAGACAAAGTATAAATAAAAGAAAGTAGAGAAGATCTGAATTAGATTTTTATTGTATAAGGAAAGCCAAATAAGGAAAAAGAGCAATAGAAAATAGCACAGCTAAAAATTGTCAAAGACCACACCACATATATGTAAACGATGCACTACACTAATGGTAAACAACATACAATATAAAGCTACAGCAGAATGACAAACAGTACAACATAACACATTTATAGTAATAAAATGTTAAAACAATACCTTAGGAGACTCCTGCAGGAGCCAAACTGCTTGGAGATGCTCCCCAGGTGTCCCTGGCTCATCAAAGTTCTCCATATCTGTAGAGCAGACTCCTATGAAACCTGGAAGATACTAAAAAAAGAAAAACAATTAACTATATTATAACATATTATATTTATCGAAATAAATTATAAATAAAATACCTTCAAGTACTGCTGCAGGAGCGCAAACTGCATGGAGATGCTTTCTGGGTGTCCTTGGCTCTTTGAAGTTATCCATATTTGTAGGGCAGACTTCAACAAAAAATGGAAAATTCTAAAATATGTCTCTGCTGGGACTGACTGACTGTAGTTGCAAATCCAGATGCAAAAATCATTGATTGAAGAAACAGTAGACCATTGCAAATAATTGTACATTTTTTCCTTTGATATTTATAAAATAATGGAATAAGATGTTGCTGCGGAACCTTGTATTGTTTGATAATTGATTTTGAAATGTCCATTGTATTTTAAATGTATTCAAGGTTATGTTCGTTTTTCATGCTTCACATGGTTAGCCATCAGTTTATCACTAGTTGCACCCTGAAAGTTGAAAACACTTTGCTGTACCGTAACAATGGCAAAAGAACTCTTATTATCTTCACAGTCACATAATACCCAACAAATATCTTGTTGTTTTTGGGACTACAACAATGGTAATATTCTTCAAATATATAAAAATGGAGGAAGTGTGAAAGAAAAAACACTGAATACGATTGGTAATGATTACATTCTGACTGCTGAGCCTTCAAAGCCACTACTACATTTATGGCCATACAACAGTCAGGAGACACTTAAGAGTATGAGACTAGTTGTTCCAGAGCCAGTGGGAGTGCTTCAAACCTGCCCCAAAGGAAGTTTTATGGCTGCTGGCATTAGTAACAAATTATACATATGGGAATTATGTTCAGGGAAATTGATAACAGTTCAACAAGTCCATTACCAGCCAATAACATGTATACAGTTTTCATCTGGAAATGAATGCATAGTTGTAGCTGGTCAAGATGGTATAATTATAGCATATCAATTTAATGAATTAATTAAAAGCACAACAAACAGTAAAGCCCAAAGAGATATTGGTCAAATTGAACCAATGTATAAAAAGATGGATCATCCATTAGGTATTACTGACATGCATATGGAGAAATTTGGAATGAAGTCAAGATTCGCAACTGTATCACTTGACTCAACCATGAGACTATACCAACTTTCCAGTGGTGAATTACTCTTAATTTTGGTTTTTACCAGCCCACTAACAGCAGTAAAATTGGATTCTTTTAATGTGTATGTTGGGAATTCAAAAGGAAATATTGCAAAAATATCACTTGCCACACCACCCAGAATGTTGGAGCAACATGTTGAGGAAAATCCTTTGGAGTTCTTGGGTCATAAAGGCAAAATAGTAGCTCTAGACTTGAATGTATATAATACACAACTTGCATCTGCTGCTGAAGATTCCTCTATCATTTTATGGGACATTCAAAGTTGTCAAGTACTCAAGAAACTAGAATTGAAGAGCATACCAACAAATATTAAGTTCATTCTTACAAGTGACACATTTTTTATGCAAAATAGATTGCCTAAAAAGGTTGTCAACTCAATAGAGAGAGTAGTTGAACAGGAGCCATTCAACACCTCTATTACCTGGATTCAGAAGGATGATATCAATGTCATGGATGATCTCATTAAACAATGCAATCAAGAGGAACAAGAAGTTGTTGAAATGCTTCAGGCACAAGTTGCCCAGCTGAAAAATAGTAATTCAGTACTATTAAGTAAAATCAATTGTTAAGTAAGCATTTAATAAATTTCTTCAGTTGACAATGACAGTGGTTCTAATTTATAGTTTTTATGTAATGACCGTTTGAAAAATTATTCATGAATGACATACTATCCAAATTCTTTGGAATATCATTTTCAGAAGTACTTAGCATCTGAAAAAATAAGTTGAAGTTTTCTCTGTTAATAAATTATTGCATCCTTACTTCTATGTGTTTTTGGATATTGTTCAGTAATTGGGTGATCCAATCTACAGGTAATTTATGCAAACGGCTATCGTACTGAACCATTATAGCCATATGTGCCACTGCTAAAGACAACGATGCAGCGCGTGCTTCCAAAAGATTTATGTTGACTGGAGCACGCATACAACTCACAAGTTGATCCACACGAATTGTAATTAATTTCGCAACCTGGAATTATTATACACATAGAGAGGGAATTAGGAACTATTATACATGAAGTACTTCAACAAGTTGCGCCATTTGAGGGTCCCATTCGTCCAACATATTCATTGCAATTCCAGTTAACTTCTCAGTTAGCGCTCGACAATTAACTAAGACTGCCATGCAGTGGGATATCATCGTAGATGCATTTGGTGACCAGTTGGAATCGTCCGAGTTTCCGAAAGACTCAAAGATATGCTCATTGACAGAAGTTTCTGAAGAATCTCTCATTGCTTCCGGTGATACGGGTTTTAGCATAGTTATTTCAGGAATAGTCATATCACTATAAGCAAATAATGAGTAATGATATCGTATAGTATTTCGGCACTATGCGTCTTACTTGCATGTTTTATCTTTCTTGGCAGTTTTTTGCCTTTTTAGAGGATGACTCAAACGTGTTTTTCTGTGCAATACTATAATGAGTATGAAAACTGCACTCATGAAGATTGAGAATAGTACACCGATGAGAATCGCCGTTAGTAATTCAGTTATTTCAGAGAGGTATGCCATGTCGGTACTGAATAATTTCAAACTTTTAATGCCTTCAATGAAATTCAATATGTATACACCCACCATTTGTAACTAAAAATTAAGCGCAAATTAAATTTAAATTAGGGTGTACAATGAGTTGCCTAACTACGAATACGGTCTGAGTTTGCGCAGATCAAAAAATATCTGGAGTCGGTATAACCTTGCATGTTCAGCGCATTTCAGTATCGTTGCATGATTTTGTTTTCTCGGTTTTAAAGATGTTTTTAAATATAATATGCGGGAAAAAACACGGAATTCTCATTGGTCAATGATAATATGCAGTATATTCTCGTAAAAGTGAACTTTCAATTTTATGCACGTCTCAGAATTCGGTCAATGCTGAATCTGCGCATGCCTAATTCACAGAAAGCCGCCATTATGGATTTGAAAAATTCATTTAGCCATGTTACCTCCCGATACTTCTCCATCCACTGATTAAAGTTGGTTGAAGAAAGATTCGATTGTGTATAATTGGAAAAATAAATGTTTTTATGTTCGTGAATTAAATTAGGATTTTCACAAAATGTCTAAGCAAAATATTAGTGCAGAATCTACCAGTGAAGGTAGTAAGGAGCAAAAGTGTAAACTTGATGAATTTATTAAGGTAATTGATCAAATTATTGGTGTTTCAAATTAAAGGTTAAATCTGGCTCCATGTGGTTCATTTTTAATTTTTAGAATGGATTTAAAACATTTGTTGAAGCAACTAAAGCTGCAAATGACTTGCCCAAAGGACGAGATTTTGACTTCTACAGTACTCATGAGAGTTTTTCAAATGCATTATCAAATGAAAGTAACAAAATTTTAACTCTGATAAACAGGGTTTTGAAGGCAAACTCTGTCGATGGCAATATCAAGTCTTCAGTGCTAAATGCCAAGGAAGAGCTCATAGGTGAAGCAAATGATGTTATACTTGATAGGGCTGTGACTGCAATTGATGAACTAAATGGCTTACGAAGCTTACCTTCTAATCCTGTTATGCAAGTTGTCTCTGCTGAAATTTCTGTGAATGGCTCATGGAACAAAGTGAACAGTTTGTCAGTGAACTCATATGGAAATAATGCAGTGGTATGATGATTTTACTAATGACTTCAATGATTTTACTTGAATACAATTTTACAAATGAACTAATGACATTTTCTCTTGACAGGGACAACAATCAAAGAACATTCAGAAGTCAATTAATCTGCTGACAGCAAAGAATGTAGTTAGGCCACAAGCTTACTTCCAAGATAAAATTGACAATGGGAATGCAAATCCATGGAAACCCAGAATTACTGAGAAACCAAACTCCTTAAAACCACTTGCACTTTATTTGGAACCTAGTGCAGAAAGTGAAGATTTTGAGGAATATTCACATCCTTATGAATTTGAATTGGACCACTTTAAAGTGCCAGATGAGTTTGTGGCAAATATTGAAACCCCAATGGTAGTAAAACCAACAACTGAAACCCCACTTTATGAGATTTCTACTGAGGAGGAACTCATAAATCTTGTGGAGGAATTGAGGAAACATAAAGAAATCGCCGTTGATCTAGAACATCATTCCTACAGGACATTTTTAGGTATAACTTGTCTTATGCAAATTTCAACCAGAGAGGCAGATTATATTATTGATACATTGACTTTGAGGAACAAGTTACACATTTTAAATGAAGTTTTTACTAAACCATCTATTATAAAGGTATATTATTTCATTTCCTAGAATAGGTAATAAACTCATTATTTGTTTTTTGGCAGATATTTCATGGAGCTGACTCGGATGTTTTGTGGCTTCAACGAGATTTATCACTATATTTAGTTAACTTGTTTGATACACATAAAGCTGCAACAGTTCTTGGATATTCATCAGTGTCACTTGCCTACCTTCTGAATCGATTTTGCTCGTTTATGCCAAACAAGAAGTTTCAACTTGCTGATTGGCGTATTCGACCTTTGCCTCAAGAACTGAAAGACTATGCTAGAGAAGACACCCATTACTTGATTTATGTCTACGAGGTCCTGAAACAGGAACTCTACAAAGCAGCCAATGGAAATGATAATCTCATTCGTTCCGTTTTCCATCAAAGTACGGAGGTTTGCAAATCCGTAAGTATAAACGCAATTCAAGTCAATAAACGCATACGATAATATATTTTCCGTTGCAGAAATACATTAAACCGAGGTGGACGCCTGATTCGCATATGAATTTGTATCGCAGACGCAAAAAGATGTTCGACAATCGACAAATGTACGCTCTTAGAGAATTGTACAAATGGCGAGATGCTCTTGCGCGAGACGAAGATGAGAGTGTTGGGTGAGTAAGTAGTTATATTTACTTATCTCTATAAATAGAATGATTGCTTATCATTGATAATATATTGTAGGTATGTTTTACCCAATCATATGATGTTACAAATTGCGGAAATGCTACCCAGAGAAATACAAGGCATTTTAGCTTGTTGCAATCCAATACCGCCTCTAGTGCGAGCGAATTCTTTGGAACTTCATCATATTATATTGAAAGCTCGTGAGCAGCCATTAGAGAGGGTCATGCATGAGGAAAATCGCAAAATAGTGAAGAAAGAGCTGGTGAAAATCAACGTTGATAGTCCACTTCATTGTCCACATGATTTAACGAAGCAAGATTTTAATAGTAATTTGCCCACGTTACTTATGAACACAAGAAACAAAATTTTGGATCAGAATAGTAGTATTTTAAGCTTGGAGAAGACTGCTTCTAGCCTTACTGCATTTAATGATCCAGTTGATAAAAAGGTGAGTAATATTTTTTGAAGTATCATTCAAATTCTTATCTAACTCACTATTTTCTTTAGAACAATGCGAAAAAAATGAAACATTTCGAGTTTCTGGGGCCATATGAACGGTACAAATTAATAAAACCTTTCCTGCAAGCAGAAGCAGAAAAAGAAAAAGAAGAAGCAAAGAAAAAGAATGAATCAAATGAAAAGGATCCATCAGTCCAGGATAGAATTGCTGCTGTAAGTAAAAATATAATCGCTTTCGGATAATTTGCACTGATTTTATGTTGCAATTTACAGTTACATGAACATTTCGTCCACGTTCAACAAACAGTTGCCCAATCAGCAGCAGATGCTCCTATATCTTTAGACCAGCCGCTCATTAATATGCCTGGTTCGAAAAAACGAAAACGAGAACAATCTGCTGAACGGGAGACTCAAGATCCCCAAAATCTCCGGGAAGAAATTCTGTTTGAATCAAATCACAATAAGAAGCAAAAGATACATGAATCATTCAATTCGGAATCGCCAGATGCAAAGACTGAAAAGAAAAAAAACCAGGGCAAAAAGAAACAGGGGTCTAAAAACCAGAAAAATGCAGACTCAAACAAACACAAGAAATCTTCATTTAATCGTGGACGAGGTAAACAATATAAAGGAAATTACCAGTCTCGCGAAGAAGAAAGTTATGATCATAGACAGGAATCGTACGACTATTCACAAGTGGATTACAGTCAATTTTCTGGTGGTGGCAAAAGCGTGCATCACAAACAAATCGAACACAAATACAAATCAAAGGTAAATGCTGATATTCTCAGATTTTTTGTTTCTACCATTTTAAATTCCTTGTAGGGACAAGGTAAACGAGGAGGACGTGGCAGCAATCAAAATCGCTCGATGACCTTCCACACGCGAGGTTTTAGAGGAGGAAGAGGCTCCAGATTTCAAGGGGGTTCTCGTGGCAATTATTAATAAGAGATAAAATGTTATTATTTTTACTACTGTATTTGATTGAATGAAAGAGTTGGATATGCTAATTATTGTTTTACACCGTCCAGGAAATGTTTATCCAAGGCAGCATCACAAAGTCGATACGTATTCCATTGTTCAATTTCAGTTAAATTCACGCTACCCAATGATTTGTAAAAGTTGGATGCTGGATTCCAAGCTAGTACGTGGAAATCCATACGTTTGCTACATTTATGCGCTAATTCGGCAACTTTTAAAAATAGTTGTTTCCCGATGCCTCGTTTTCTTTGTTCTGGATTAACGAAGATATCCTCTAGGAAAATCGACTTACCAACCCACGTGCTATAGGAGTGGTAGTAGATTGCGTAGCCAACAATTGTAGTGTCGTTTACAGCAGCTACAAAACATCCGAATGCTGGAGATGCAGAAAAGCCATCAGCGATTAGTATTTCTGGAGTTATTTTTACTTGGTCGCTCATGCTCTCAAATTCAGCAAGGCCCTGAAGTTATAAGAAGTTTTAAATGAGTGTAATGTCTTTAAAAATGTTTGCAGTTTCAAATCAGTGAGTTAAATATATTTGAAAAACTTCTTTAATCACATATTGCTCAAAAATTGGAGGATCAAATCATCTTTTCAACGTGTACGCAAATTTTAATTTTTATTATTGTTTCTCTACTTGATTTAATTGTTAATTCCGCTATTTTAAATATTAATATTTCTAGTAATTTGCTGCACAATGCTACAACTTATCGTTTAGTTGTTTAAACATTGTTATTTACTTTAATAAACAACTTTACAAAGTATGTTAAAGAAATACTATTTGTATTTAATATGAATAATCCTTATATTTGATCACGATAACGATAATGATGCATTTTTATGTCGAATTCATGTTATCAACTATCGTAAATCAGTTCAACCTTCGTTAGTCTAATATCTAGCTGCATCGTAAAATGATTTACTCATATTTCTAACATTCTAACGTTCTATTAATGTATTAAAATAATTACAAACTTTTGCTACCAACCTTAATCAGGGCATGAACTTGAAACATGTCCTCTTTGCGAGCTTCTCGAATGTTGATATCTTCCATTTTAATTAGTTTTCTCAGACTTAATTTGGGCAGACGACTTAATTTATGTTCTATGATGACTAAAACACAATATAATTCATGTAATCTGGGTGGGTGAAAGGTCGACGAGGAGAATGCACTTGAAAACTTATTAGATAACAATTCTAGAATAATACGTTTCGTCATAAACCTTATCATGATGTCACAACTCTAGATCCTATTATTATTTCAATATTTTCCTCATGAACTAAAATTTGCAAAATTTAAATCTTCTCTCCCGGATCTTAAAATTAATTTTCTGCTTTAAAACCGTTAGTAGCAAATGATAAAATTCAAAATTTTATAAATTTAACTATTTGACAATTAACATGAAGCAGAGAAAATCGTCTTCGAATAATTTAATTCCTTATCAATAAATACAATCAATAACAAAAAGTGCATATCTTCGCGTGATTTTACCTGATTACAATATTCCCCCATTCTTTTTGCACATTTGTTACGAACAATGCGTGTAAAACACGTTATACTGTTTGATGGTAAAACATGGATTAAAAATCGTATTAATAATTAACATAGTAGATTAGTTATTAAATAACTTAATTTCCCAATGATGCAACAATTGTTCTATGGTTTGAATCATTGCCAATGAAATGTAAGCTTACATCTTTACAGTGGCATTTCGAAATTAACATCTAGATGGGCATCACGAGCCATGCTCACGATGTTGGACAACTTAACAGCCAAACGAGCGGCTTCATCGAGGTGATCAACTGGTAAAATCTTCATGCCGGAACTGGCAATCAGCACCTTCGCATCATCAACATTGGTGCCTTGTAGACGGCACACAATTGGCATCTTAAGATCCAAATCCTTAGCGGCAGCAATGATACCTTCCGCAATAACATCGCACCTAAAATAAAACATTTTAACGAATTGCTGATATTTGAAAGTTCAAAAACTACCTCATGATGCCACCGAAAATGTTCACCATGATTGCCAATACTTTCGGGTCTGATGTAATGATTTTGAAGGCTTCTTTGACCGCTTGGGCAGTTGCACCACCTCCAACATCCAGGAAATTAGCAGGGGAACCACCGTGTAACGAAATGATATCCATGGTAGCCATAGCCAAGCCAGCACCGTTGACCATGCATCCAATGTTACCATCAAGGGCAATGTAGTTCAAATCAAACTTGGAGGCGGCAATTTCTTTTTCATCTTCTTGCGTGAAATCACGCTTCGCGAAGATCTCCTTTTGTCTGAACGCCGCATTGTCATCGAAACGGAATTTAGCGTCGAGCGAATAGTCTAAAAATTATCAATCAATCATACCATTTAGGATCTGCATGCAATCATCAATCTTACAGATATCATTTTGCTCCTCAGCATAGGGATTAATTTCGATCAACAACGCATCCTTCTGGACGAAAAGGTCGTACATTCTGCAAAGCATGTCGGCAGTTTGGTCCTTCACTTTACCAAGTCCAACACGCTCAGCAATTCCTTGAGCCTGCTCTTTGCTCAGACCTTTGGTGATATCAATTGGCTCATACATGATAGCATTAGGATTCTCAGCAGCTACTTCCTCAATGTTGACACCACCCTGGGAGGAAGCAATAATAACTGGTCCCTGCAAAACTACTATTACAAAACTGACTCAGTAAACTCCTAAATGTCTTACATTGAATGCTCTCTCCATCATTACTGCAAAGTAGTATTCCTTCCTTGGGAACTTCCTTTCTGCAACCATGACAGCATTGCAAATCCTTCCTTTCTCTCCAGTCTGTTTGGTAACCAAATATTGACCCAGCATTTGCTGGGAGATTTGCATAGCTTCATCAGGACTACAATCAAATTTTTATCAATGCAAATCATAAAAAATGTGCATTATTTACCTGTAAACAGGTTTAACACCACCCTTAAGTCCACCTTTGAAAGCACCTTTGCCTCTGCCACCTGCAAGCACCTGGGCCTTCAAAATCAGATCTTTGGTGTTCAATTTGGTTGCAATTTGCTTGGCTTCATCTGGTGTTGTGGCAACCCCAAAATTGGGCACTTTAATTCCAGCTTCCTTGAGAAGTGTGTAGCTGATGTGTTCATGCACATTCAGGTTCCTTTTCTGTTGTTGATTCCATTTATTGCCCACAACTCCCAAGGACTAAAATACAAATTATATAAGTCATTGTTAGGTTATATTCGAATTGTAAAATTTTATGCCTTTCATATGCTAAATTTATGCAATGTAAATGTTATGTAATTTGTCAAATCAGTGTAAATGAAACTTGCGAAATTGGGAAATTTCGAGGGCGTGAATTGATTCGTCATGGAACAATCGATTTGCAGTGGACTTCATTCTCTGGGCATATGGATGAAAGGGCATTATTTAACTTAAGTCAGGCACATACCTTTGATGCATTTTTGCTCACAAGGCCTTCTGCCAAGCTTAGTCCTCTTAATAGAGTCGCCATTGTTATGTATCACCTCGGTAACCGTCTACGAAAAGATTTAACGTGCCAATTGAATATGCGAGACTGCTTTAAAATCAGCAGTCTCTGAGCAGGCAGTTCGAATCTTGCTAATGTGTTAGACTAGAACATCCAGCAAGGACGAGTATTTATAGTGAGTGAGCGAGATAGTTTTCAGACACGCGCGTTACATATTCTACAAATCGAACGCGTATTCAAGTTTTGTTTGTCTCCGCTTTTAGCGTACTATGCAGCTTTGTTCGATGTTCACTAGGTTCACTAAATAGCTAGAAGTTAGACTTTAAACGTATTGAGTCAGTCCAATTAAGCATAATGTATGTACATTAACATATTCCTAAATAAATGCCTATTAGAATGCAAATCTAGTATTGGAAAAACAACAGAAGTTCCTCAACTCAATTCCAGTACAGTTTGAAAAGTTATAAACTGATTTTTACAATTGGAAAAAAAGCTTATTAGACCCAACTTTTATCATTAGTTTCCATAGTTAGTAACTGGCAAATATTTACGATACAATAATTAGCGATAGAATGTAAACTTGGGAGGTCTGATTTCGGTTTTGTTTGATCTCAAAATGCGGAAAATATTTGCCATCCCAGATTTTGCTCATCTTTAAATTGCCTACTTGACTAAATGTGACAAGATTCTACAATGATCAATCAATGTCGATGTCATACTTAAATGTAACAATGTGTACAGTACCGCACATCACAAAATTCCCGTAAGAACGATTGCCTTATGCATTTTATCCAAAAAGCGTCGCAGTATTTGCGATGCAACGCTGCACATTGGGGCCGCAAGCTGCTGAACCAAACATGGCTCCAATCCTTCACCTTTACATCTTTTTTCCACCTCGCCAACAACAATTCGCGCAAATTGTACTTCCTCAAACCGCTATTACTGCCGAGCATTTTGACCGTGAACGGCCGCCAACTTTCTGGTGGCGATCAGGACGAAGACGCGGAGATTGAAGACAACATTACGCATCTAATTATCTTGGCAAAGCTCGCTTTGGAGAAGGGCGACAAAGAGCGCGCTGAAGCGATTTTAGACATGGGTTTAAAGATCTGCGAAGATCGTAATATCACATTTGGTTTGCCATTCATGTACGACATTCTTGCTACGATCGCACTTTCCAATGGGGAAATCGACAAAGCCGAGAACTTGCTGGTCACAATCATCGAGAAAATGTCCAAGACTGGAACTGCCGAAGATAATCATCATATCGTCGATTTCAAGTTGCGACTCGCGCGAATTTATAGCGCCTTCAGGGAGTATGACCTCGCTGAGATCGGTTTCAAGACGTGTCTGGAATCGCAAAAACAAAAAATTATAGAAGGAGATATAAGTACAAAAACAGGGATGCTTTACGTTAATATCCTGTTTTGGTATGGCATTCATAAAATACGAAATAATTACTATACGAGTGCGAAACAACTTTTGGATACAGCCTACGAATATTCAGGAAAAATTAAAGGTTTAAGTCCTTATCAGGAAATGGTAATTTTATACACACTTGCTGATTTGAATATGGAATTAGGCGAAATGGATCTCGCACTAATCAATATGCAAAACGCAGTTATGCTCGGGAAAGGAATTGGAAGTACTGATCTTCCACGCTGTTATGTAAAACTGGCGAAAATTTACCATAAACTCAACGTCGACGATCAAGCCAGATCTGCAGCCGAGGAAGGCGTAAAATTGGCGAAAATATTCAATCATTTCGATGTTCTTCAAGATGGGCGTGCTCTCCTTGGGGAACTCGATAGAATAAGCCCGAATGGTCCTGGAACTCGGGGCGAGGACGCAATTCTACAACTAACTACCAACGCACATTAAATTGTTGTATTTTGTTTCATGACCACACAATGTTGAAAGCAGTTGTTTGATGGATGTTCATTTGATACAAAAATACGCCTTTCTCCTCACAGGAGAGAAATCTACAATAAATATTGACTTGAATTATTCTTTAAATTAAAGTTGCTGTACAAAAATTTGTTGCTAGATACAAGATTGCTTGTATTTTACTAAATTGCTGGCACCATCAATTCCTCCAATTACTATTTGATTTGTTATA
The DNA here is from genome assembly GCA_030264555.1 of Aleochara sp. GC000083. Lineage (NCBI taxonomy): Eukaryota > Metazoa > Arthropoda > Insecta > Coleoptera > Staphylinidae > Aleochara > Aleochara sp. GC000083. The sequence goes on from JARJDZ010008080.1 coordinate 13,650, forward strand.
CTTATTAATTTATAGAAAAGGCTAACTATTAAAATTGAAACACTCCAAAGCTGGCAGTTCCAAATTTGGCATATCACCTTCAGTTTCAGTCAACTTTTTAAATCGTTCGTTGACGAACTGATCAACATTCATGATATCATCTGAGCCTGTGCTGGTATCTAGAAGATTATTTACTGGGGTATCTGATAACAGCTCATCCAGGTGCAATTTATTCAAATCGAATTCATCGCTTTTTCGAGCCTTCTTTTCCTTATCAAGTAACGAACTCATATGTTCATCACTGGCACCAAAATTAAGTATATTATTGATTGTATTACGAAATATATCGACTTCTTTTCCATGTCCATCCACTGAATTTGCTTCAAAAGATTTCTTATCCTTGGATTCAATATAAAAATTCGAACTGTACAGATCGTAGGTTTTATCCTTGTGTTCCTTATCGCCTTTATCAATGAAATCTTCATTAAATATATGCATAAAGTCACTTTTCCCAATTTCTTTATGCTGTGAAGTATCTGTAACTGATTTATCTTGAATATTAAACATTTCAGATTCTTCCTCTGCCTTTTTTGAAGTCTCTGGTAAACTGATAACATCTACCAACTCAGATTCAAAATGCAAATCAACTACAGGCTTGGTTTTGCTATCTTCTAATGAATTTGTTGCATTTTCTTCATTTCCAGTTATAGTGGCAGGTATTTTCACATCAAAATCAGCCTCCAAATCGTGAACTGTTTCATCATTACCTGTTCCCATATCCATAAACGAATCATCGTTAAATAAATAGGAAAAAATGTTAACATCTTTGCACAGCTTATTCTCATTAAATCTATAATCTCCTGGTTTAATATTCAATACTTCTGCCAATGTTTCATCCACTATATATTCGCACTGGCCGAGTTTTGCAGGTTTGAAGAAGTACTTTACTAAAATTCTTGCATGTTGTATGAGACTGATGATCTCTTTACAGAACTTTGAACCGCGTTGCCCCTTGTTGGCTCTTAATGCGGTTTCTATGAGACAACTCCATGTCTCACCATCTTCCATATTTAAATGACTAGAGCTTCCATGACTGGGATATTTCTTCAAATGTCGAGCCATTTTATTGCGTCCCAAATAAGCTTTCTTGCAGGTCGTACATCGATATTGAGCTGGGATAAGTCGTTTTCTGGGATTTGTGTCTAATGATATTAATGTTGGCTCCTCCTTAGTGTTATTGGTATTATTGGTAGTATTTAAAGGCTCAAATTGAACTGTATCCAAATCTTTAGACATGTGTAACTTTGGTTTAACATCAGTTACAATTTTCTCAAAGTCCTGAAACAATATAATATATAAATTGGCTGCTATTGGGCTACACCTGGTATTTTATAACTTTATAACTTGATGTTATAAACCCAAACATCTTAATAATTACTTCTTTAGCAAAATCTAACTTTAAAAAGGAAAGTTAAATAACTTACTCTCTCCATGTGTACAGGAGGCCTTGTTATCCTACCAGATCTAGTCCTTGATGTTTTAATAATCTTTACTTTAGGAGGTGAGGCTGGTTTAACATTAGCAACAACCAATTCATTTGTAGGTCTTTTTCTTGGTCTGCCTCTTGGAACAGCAGGAGTAACATGTTTATTTGGTTCCACAGCCTATGTATTGAATAGTTTTAGAAAAAATATTAACATGGTGAATTGATACTTACACAAAGATTGAGTTCAGATGGTTGAATCACCTTATAATTGAGAAATGTTGAAGTTGTTTGCTTGACTGGCTTTGCTTCAACAGTTGGACATTGTAAACCTAAAGCAACTGCTTGATCTACAGATAAATGGACTAACTGGGATGTTCCATCAATCTATGGATAAATAAATTACTTAATCAGAAATGCAATCATTGTATCTTACCATTTCAATTCTGATAACATAGGAATCGTCAGCATTTGCTGCAACCTGATTTCCCTGAGGATTTTGTATAGGCACCAAATCACCACTATTTATAATTGCCTGCATGTTTGACTATTAAGAATATACTCTTGCACTACCTATTTAATAATAAATAATTAAAATATTAATGGGGTTTCCTTTTTAAATTAAATATTGTCCGCTCAGTTACCAAAAGTCAATTATTTTGAGGTTATAGTTAAAGGTGGGAGGAGCCAAAAATTTCAAAAATGAAAAGAACTTCCCTAAGGATTCAACGGGCATTTGCTGGTTGTAACGAGCTTAAGTAATTCTTGCAAACCTTGTTTAATAAAAGATACTATTTATTTTGTATTTGTAAAATATAAAATCACTAATTACAATTTTCCTAAAACTGTATCATCTTGTAAAATAGCAGACATCAATTGCTTATCCTTCAATGCATTACACACTTCTTCATCATCCCATTCTAAAGAAATTTTCTGCAATCGTGGCTCCTTTTTGCCCGACACCCGAATAATCCCCTTACTTTCAATTAGTGAACATAAGCCAACAAATTCAGCCTGGTCAAAAGCTAACAAATTTCGTTTTGCACAAACTTTCCGATATACATCATGTAATTTACCAACAGTAATATCCTTGTTTTTCGCCTTCTTTAGAAGCAATAACAATGTACAAACAATTATTTTTTGTTGAAGTGGAAACGAATCCTGTTCTTCATCTAAATTTAAATTATTGGTTGTTCCATACACAGAGTTTAGAACACCAACAACGTGTTTAAGATCAATGGCTTTATCAGTACTTATTTTAACGCTCTGGTTTTCAATTGACCTCAATGCTTCTTGTTTCTTATATTGTTCCACCAGCTCAATAACGCGTCTTCCGATATCAAGAGCTCGCCTAACGTCTCCAGAAATAGCTGCTACTTTGCCAGCCAAAATTTGTACAGCAACAGGTTGAAATAAATCTAATACGCCAGCATTTTTCAAACGATTCGTAAAGATGTCCACGATTTGAGCCTTGCTATAAGGCGCAAAATGCATTAATTGCGGTTTTAATTCGCAACGAGCTTGCAGACGAGGCAGAATTCTGTCCGTTAAGTCCAATGCGTTGGCAATACCAACAAGAACCAGTCGTGAATCAGGTTTAGATGGCCATTCGAAAATTGTATAAAGAACTGATTGTTTCCTGCTCTCCAGTTGATCAATTTCATCTAATACTAATAAACTGAAAATGCAAATTTTTACTAAATGTCCATTTGTATAGAAATAGTAACTTACATCATTTTGTGTTTCTTTTCTAAATGCTGTTCAATTGCAGAAATACAGTCTCTTTCAGATTTGCCATTAGTTTTGATACCAATTTCATTCACAATCCTTGAATATATTGATCCAGAAGATTTAATTGCAGTACAGTTTACATAAACTTCTTTAAATTGGGATTCAATCTAAAAAACACATATCTTTAGAAATATAAGAACTTTATGAACTCTTTTACATACCTCAGGTTCTTTTAAAATCTTAGATAAGGAGGCTGTTTTTCCTGTACCAGGTGGCCCACTAACATACAATGTTCCTGATGATTGTTCCTCCAAGTGCTTCCTAATGAAACAGCGTAATTGCTCATGTTCCTTTTCCCTTCCAGGCATTTCAATAGGCACTGAACTGTGTAATGCCTTTCTTGCATTCTGGAATACATTCCTGCTTTCTTCAACCAGCTTATTTGGACTATTTAAGTTCAGTTTTTGCGGAAATACTTCCGTACTCAAGCTGCTCATTTTCACGAAAAAAAATTAACCGAAAATAAAACCAAGTATGTCAAAACGTAGATAAATTAACACTGATTCTGGCAAACCAAGTCGTTTTTTCGAGAAATTAGTAGTTTCTGAAAAATATTATAATTTTTGTTGAACAACATATGTGGGACGCACACCTACAACAATTCTGTAGAATGGTAGTAGGGGAGAGGGCGCGTCGAGCGCGCATCAGCTGGGACCGTGCGCACGGGATATATACAGTGTGCCCGGGAATGTAATTGAGATAGCGCATTATGATAAATATTTGAAAGTGTATCAAGTGAAAGAAAATGCATGCAAAATAGTACTAGCCTTATGTTTATTTGGTTCCACAGCCTATGTATTGAATAGTTTTAGAATAAATATTAACATGGTGAATTGATACTTACACAAAGATTGAGTTCAGATGGTTGAATCACCTTATAATTGAGAAATGTTGAAGTTGTTTGCTTGACTGGCTTTGCTTCAACAGTTGGACA